>JAOTRH010195517.1:283-11457 GCA_034768845.1 Heliamphora exappendiculata
ACCGCCGGAAATGCCGGTGGTGCGAGCCTCGCGCGGCTTGGCCTCGTTCACGGTCATGGACCGGTTCCCAAACTTGGCCTGGTTCAGGGCCTGGATCGCCTCTTCGGCACCTTCCACCATCTCAACGAACGCGAACCCGCGGCTGGCGCCAGTCTCGCGGTCGGTGCAGATGGTCGCGCTCAACACCCGGCCGTGTGCGGAGAACATCTCCCGCAGTTCATCGGCGGTGGCGTCGAACGGCAGGTTGCCAACGTACAGCTTCTTCAAAATGCACTCACCTTTTGGGCCGAAGCCCCAGGAAACGGACGGCGCAGAGCCGAAATGGCTGTGGCCGGTCAGGTGCCGACGCCACCTCTACGGTCTTGGGAACAATGAGGATTTCACTCAGGGCGTGCGAACCAAGAAGGGTCAAGACGAAAGCGGCGGGACAGGGCGTCGTCTCCTGACGGGCGGATTGGTTGACCCGCGTGGGAAATTATACCCAGCGTCCGGTGGGGCGCGAATGCCGATTCCGGGTTTTGCGCCGATTGATGGGCTTGTCGTCTGCGCCGTGTGAGAACTTGAGCACAAATGACAAAAAACCCCGGATACGCCGAAGCGCGACGGGGGGTTGATTGTTTCCGTGCGTACTCAGCGAACACGCCGACCATACCCGCAACGCCGTTGCAATGTTCGTTACCGTGTGCTCACCCCTTGAGCAGGAACAGGATGGGTAGCCGCGTCGGTTTTTGACGGCCCCATGCAACAGCGGCATCGATGGGCTGTGGTGACGCATTCAGACCATCGCGGGGAAAACTAAAACCCCCACCGCCTTTTCTCTTCTCCCGCTCCCTCCTCACTCAATCAAACCCACCCTCACCGGGGGAGGGTGGGACGGAGACGATGAGTTTGGGGGCGGTGGTTTTGGAGGAACGATAGTTTTGAGAGCGATTTTTGAGTAAGACAGTGGTTTCGTTAAATTAAATAAAAATTTTAACGATTAGGTCTCTTTGATGTTAAAATCAAACCTGAATGGAAGTTTGTGCAATTTTTAAAACCATATGAGTGATTTCTGTTTTTATTAGAAATCTCATGGGTGGTCAGCGTAATTTACCCCAAAAGTTAATAAATAAACATAGGCCCGTTTTGGTAAATGACTTATTAATTTATTTGGCTTATAAACAGCTAAATAAGTAACGTTATTTAGTTTGCCAAATAAGCAAAAACTAAGTCAATAAGCAAATAAATTAACACAAATAAGCCAAATAAGCAAGAATTTAGTCAAACAAAAGGACTTATTTAAATAAATAAGTATAAATAAGTCAAATAAGCCAGATAAGTAAAAAACAAATAAATAAGTAAATAAGCAAAAATAAGCCAAATAAGCAAATAAGTCAATTGATAACCAAATAAAGTGACTTATTTATATTTTTACTTATTTACTAATAAGTAATTAAACATGTTACCCAAACAGACCCATAAGAATAATACACGCTAACAGTGCGTCTGGGTTATTTTTTTTTTACATCTTTTTATTTTTTTGTAAAAAATGAATATGAAGAAATATAAAAAAAATAATTAATTATAATAAAATGTCAAATAAGTAAGCTTTTTAAAAAGTTTATAATCAAAAAACTTCAAGAAAAAATTAAGTAAAACAGAAACTAAGTTGTTCAATTTGTTTCTAACTTATTCAATAAAATAGACTATTATTATTTTACTAATAATATTTATTATTATATAATTAAATCATAGCATCAATTTAATAATATCACATGTTATTTTGGACTACTAAATAATTACTAGGGCTATGTGAATAAAGTCTAAATCAAAATAAGTTTTACTAGATAATTATATAAGAGTACTATGTAAATAATGGAGTGTGTGGCTAAATTATTGAAATTAGTTTTTAATTTTTTATTATTAATTTTAGTAATAAATTATAATTTTTAAAAATAGTTATAACTTTTATTATAAATTATAATTATTTTTATAAATAATTAATTTTAACAACAACGTAACATATTTTTTGAATATTCATAATTTTTATTACAAATTACAATTTAAAATTTTAGTAATATCAAACACACCAACGTCTTTATTTTAACCTATGTTTGGCTTAGTTTTTTTAAAAAAATTTGCTTAAATTTTTTTAAAAAAATTTATTTATTTAATCTCAATTAATTTTTTATATACATTTTTTATAAAAATATTTAAAAATTTATAAATAAATTAGTCCAAACACAGACTAGTGAATAATTACCCGCACCTTGTGACTAAAGTCCACAAGCTTCGAATTACTGAATAATTAATCGTGCGTTATGACTAAAAGGCGAGTAAACTTCGGGTGTCGGCAAGTGCCACGTGGATGCATGCAACGGCTAGATTTTTGGCTACATGGTGATAAGCGCGTGGTTGTCACGCCCAATAGGATTCATGTATATGTGTGGAAGATATGGTTAGGATCATGGCATGTAGAGATGACCATTTCTTCTGTTTCATTCTCGTTTTGTTTTTGTTGAATTTTTTTTATTTTTGATAATAAATTGGATAGGAAGGGTATTTGCTATTTTTGTTTCGTTTTTTTTTATTCTGTTCTGTCGTCAATTACATAAAATAAATATTTTTTAAATATTAAAATATATATATAATATAATTTTATAAATATAATTAGTTCAAATTATTAAAATATTTTTTTTTATTTTTTATTTTTTTATTTTTTTTATTTTGTATATTTAGTTATATTAATTTATAAATTATTATTATTTATTTATTATATTATTTATAATTTTTATTAATATTACTCTTTTAATCTTTAAAAATTATACCTAAAATATTTTTGTATTCGTTCCGTTCTTCGTTATTTTTTTGATATTTTTTTTTCGTCTCTGTCCCGATTAAATAAAGAACGAGAATGAGAGAACTAATCATCAATTTCACTCCATTTTGTTCCATTGTTATTTCTATGCATTTAGCTATTACCTCAAATAAATTTAGGTCACATATTTATACGGAACCATATTAAAAATGATAAAATCTATCATGTGTGATTTACATCTATTTGGGATAATATCCCATGGCATGGAATAATTTTTTGTGGGTGGGTGATACTAGACGGCGCAGCGACCGAGCGACGTTGGGAGCCGCGTGAGAATAGCGTCCGTTGCGTGGCTTTATACAGCTGGGACGCCCATGGCGAGTTGGCGTCGAGCCGTCGACGCGTCGCTGACAATTTTTGTTCCAAAGAAAAGGAATAGAATAAAGGAATGATAGGTGGGATTTCAAATAATAGTTTATTATTTAGTTTATATTCTTTATTATTATTTTAATAATTTTTTATTTTTAAATTTCTCCAAATGAACTGAAAAGACAAGAAAATAAAAAAAGTTTAAAAATGCAAAAATAAACTAATAAACCATTTTCATCTTTTAATTTATATTTTTATCATTTTAATTTCTCTAGTCAAGGCAAATAAAAAGTAAGCAAATTCTAACAAAAACTAAAAAACATAAATAAGAAACAAAATTTGTTTGGTATAAATTGTAAGAGTTTACTTATTTTTTGTTTTTTTTTTGAATTTTTTTATCTTTTAATTAAAATTTAAAATTTTTAATCGCTTCATGAACCAAAAAATTCAAAAACAATTTGGTCAAATAAAGAAAAAAGTTCATAAAAAACAAAAATTAGCAATATTTAACTTATTTTATTGATTTATTTTGACTTATTTTAAATTTTTTTGAACTTTTTTCATATTAGTCAAAAAAAATTATTTTTTGACTTATTTCAATGAGAGAAGTTAAAAAGTATAATAATTTTATTAAATTTTTTTTAAAAAAATTACAAAAAATAAAATTAAGCAAGTAAGCACGTATTCCAAACTAGACCCAAAAAAATAGTCTCTCTTATAATTTCAAGCCAATCGCCGAGCATTTGTGTGATTAATTTGAAGTTAAATTTGTTAGGGGTGTATTTTGTATTGTATGGATTCATATCATTAGAGTTTTTTTAATTATATGATGGCTAAAATTTAAAATTTCATAATTATGTAAGAACTTAATTTTTAGAATTTTTGTATATAAATATGAGCCTTATTATTTAAATAGATATGTAAAAAGTTAAATCAAATAGAATAAAAAATATAGAAAAAAATAAAAAAATATCGAAAGTACGAGAGTAACCCTTAAGGTGGGGGAAACGGAATTTATTTCAGAGTTTGAATTGTGGATATCGAGTTTTGAAATATTTTTTTTATTTTAAAATTATACATTATACGGTTATAATGAATTATCTCACGCACCAAATACTCACAACTTTTGTTATAAATTTAATTTTAATTTTTTCTATTTCAACTACAAGTTATAATTTTTATAAAACACTCACAATTTTTTTTACAAATTATAATTTATAAATTACTAAACCTTCTCTAGTTAGACAGATATAAAAATGAGAATGGATAAGCTTCTTTGTAGTTTAAAAATCGGACCATACCGTGCAGTTATGGCATTAAAATTCACCTTGATCCCATTTGGATAATTTAACTGTTCACTTATTACTCTAAATGTATGAATTATCTATATAAAAAACTAATTTCCTCATATATCTTTAATTCTATGAACAAATTGCATGTCTTGAAAAATAAATATCTTTATTTTTTAAGACATATGTGATTTATTTATATATTTAATAATACATTTTTATTAAATAATAAAATAAACAATTTGAATCATTATCTGTACAGTGCAGATCTAAATAAAAAACCCTAGGTTGAGTAGAGAATCATCAAGAGAGATATAGTGGTAGGAAAAAAAAGGTCAATTTAAACTATTTTCCAATAACGGTTAGGTGTTTTTGGATCAAACCAAAATACAAAATAAGTCCAAACCACGTATTTTTGTACACTTTTGAACTATGCGGGTTATATGGTTTTTTTTTTTAATTAAACCAAACCATATGAGTACTAAAATGCTATTTATTAAGAAAATAAATTAAGAAATTTATTTAGAATTCAAATTCATCTGTGTAGTGTGGGTCACATTTTTAGTTAAGTAAACCGTAATTATCTAAAAGTTAATGTAGACTTTCAACCTTACGTTGTTATTAAGAAGTGGCTTAGACCACACTACCACCGTTTCCAATCACAGCCACCACCGTTGACGTCGCTTTGTTCTTCGCATTTAGCAATAGTACACTCATCATCGCCAACGTTGTTTCTTCAAAAAAACAACACCAGCGTTGACCTCGTCCACGTCGCTCTCTTTCTCCTTCTCTCTGCTCTTTCTCCTCCTCCGGCTCCTTCACCACTGTCGACCACCAAATTTGGACTATAGACTCCAAATCTCGTCATCGCGTCACTCTTTCACCTCCTCGCCACCGCAGACCACCAAATCTGGATCACTGGCTTCATATCTATGCCGTCACCGTCGTTTCTCCTCCTTTTTGTCACCGTGACCAACAGATTTGGACCATCGATTGCATATCTTGCCGTCATCGTCTTCATCGTCATTTCTCTTTCTAACTAAGATTTTTCTTATAATCGATAAGTTTTATCAGTTTAATTTTTTTGAGAAAATTCTTAAACTGATAAATTCTTTAGTTAAATGTTGTGAGAAATTTCTAGAAAAACTTTAGCTGATAAATTTCTCAATTAAATGCTATGAGGAATTTATTTTCTTTCTCAATTAATGGCATAAGAAATTTTCTCAAGAAAATTAACTGGTAAATTTCTAAATTTAATGGAATAAAAATTTTCTCTAGAATTTATAACGGATTAATTTACCAGTTTAATAAAATGAGAAATTTCTCTAGAATTTTAAATTGATAAATTTTATTATCTCATCTCATTTCTTCGAAAACCCTAACCTTTCAACAATGTCGCCAAAAAAGAAAGAAGAAATCGGCGGCGAAGAAAAATGAGAAAATTGCTGAAGAAGAAGTATGAGATCGGTACCAAAGAAATCGTTGGAGAAAAGGAAAATGTTGGCGCTAGAGAAGAATGAGAAGATCGGCGCTGGCAATTGGCGCGAGGAGTAGTGGCTGGCGTCGACACCAAAGAAAGAGTCGGCAGTGGGGCTAAAAGAATCATTTCTGGCAATGTTAATGTTAAGGGCAATTTAGGAATAATATAATTAATAATGACTAAATTTATTAAAATTTATTAAATGAGACTAATCCTCTTATAATTTTATAAATTAGGATCACCATCAAAATCACCCATTTTTTCGTCTAGCATATTATTATTTTTAAAAATTATTTTTAGAACAAAAAATGGATTTAAGTTGTTTTATGAGTTCTCGGATTTGATTAATACAAAATGGAACAATATGATGTTTTCTTTTAAAAAATGAAGTTTTCTAAACTTTTGTTATTTTTGTTTTCAAAAAACAAAATAAGATTACGGAAAATTTGAGCCTGGTGAAACTGAGGATTATAAGTGTAAAACGAAAAGGGCAAAAAAAAAAAAAAAGTCAACAATGTTTGGCTTTTGTTTGACTTATAAAATGTGAAATGCATTATTGTTTGGTTAAACTACTCTTTCCAACCACCAGAAGCAATTGACTTGTAGGGAAGTTAATGTCGGCTTCCTTGCCAAAATGCCAAATACAGTTAAACCATCAGATTTAACTTTTGTTTGGTCTAGTTTTTTTAAAAAAATTACTTAAAAGTTTTTTAAAAAGCCTAATTTATTTAGCCTTAATTGGATTTTTCTACATGTTTCTAAATTATTATTTTTATATAAAAAAAAATTTAAAAACTAATTTTTTTTAAAAAAAAATTAACCTAAATACAAGCTTAGGGCCATGGATTGTATGGAAAAAAAACTACCACACAAAGGTCTCATTTGTCAGCCCACTTTAAACCATTTTTTATTTATTTAAAGTCTCAAGAATTAAAAAGCTTCGTCTAGCAATCCGCTGACTTTTAGCATTTTAGCATTTAAAATTTTTTACATAAAATTTTTTATATGTATTTTTAGACATTTATTTTTTTTTATAAAAATTAAAATTTTAAAATTTATTCGTCAAAATCTATAGAATAAAATCTATGTTGAATATAAAATAATCTAAAAATAAATTTTCTAAAATTATAATAATTTTAAGTCAATTTTTTTTGTCTTTTAACTTAAAATTACCCATAAGGTTCACCAAATAAACTTTTTGATTATTTGACTTAAAAAGACTTTAAACCAAAAATCTGATTTAAAATCATGTTGCCAAACGAGATCAAAATAGTGATAAAAGTCCGATAAACAAGAAGATGAATGCGATACAAATATAAAATTTGTACAAAAAAGAATACCGTTAGCGCTCGTCGACCAACAACGACCGGCTATGAGCACTCTGATGTTCAAATTAACCCTCAACCATGAAGAGAGATAATGTAATGCTATTTAAGAGTATAATTGTAAAACTTTAAGTCTTTAACCCTAGACTTATGAGTCTATCTTAAGACAAACTTTTTTTTTTTTATTATCAATAAACATACACACCTGTTCTTATATTACATTTAGTAAAATTTGAAATTCTCACCTCTTATTTGAGATGGTAACATCCATGCTATTGGATCAAATACCACTTAATATACTGAGACTTCTAGTTGTATAGAAATTAGGAAGAAATTTTTTTGACTTGACACGATACGTTAACACGATTCGAATTCTATACGAAATTAGAAAAATAGAATTAGTTATTTTTTAACACAGTAAAAATTAACACGACCCAATTTCATATTTTATAATTGAATTGGTATAACACAAAAATGACCCATCTAATTTTTTCGGCAACCCAAAACGCGTAATGAACTTGAAATTCTTTAGAAACACGTACAAGACCCATATATATAATACACCTAGACTGCTACAGTGCTATTATTATTACACTATACTGCCAAAAATAACAATTAGAAGAGAAAAAAAAGTGTTAGCAAGTTATATTAGGCAAATTGGTTTGCATTTAGTTAGGATTAGGACTTAATATATTTTACATACTGTGCCCTGCACTATAGATTTTTTTTTGAAGCATTTGCATCCTTTATTTTTTTTATAGTTCTACAACTATTAACATTCATATACCTCAACGGCATAGGGCGGTGAGAGTACATTCCTTCCATGCTTTCGACAACGCAATCCCACGTGCCAAAAACACTATTTTCCTCCGTAATTTTAAAGTTGAAACATATATGGAATTTAAGTGTGAATTAAAGACTTTGTTAAATATTGTGAGATTCGTCTCAAATTATTTAATTATTTAGTATTATTTTTATGTAAGTGGGTTATTTTAAGAAAAAATTAATTAATAATAAATAAAAGTAAAAAATAATAATAATTGATGGTTATTTTGTGTGTTAAAAATATAAATTAAAGAGAGTAAATATTTAATATAAGATAAGTTTATGCTAGGTGTTAAAAAAAAAAGAAAAAAAAGAAAGAAAGAAAGGAAGAAAGGGAAAAAGGATATACTGTGTGTCCACAGTGAATGAGGTGGGTTGGTGGGGTGCGGTGCGGTGCGGTGTTTGGTCTGTGCGTGTGGCGGGTGGCGTGTGTTAGGATAAAGATAATTTTGATAGGGAAAATTATTAAAAATTTTGGGTAAAATTGTTTATTTGTTTATTGACTTATAAGTTAAAAATTAAGTCACGCTGTTTAAATAACTAAATAAGTCAAAATCAAAAAAATAAGTACATAAACAAATAAACTCATTTAGATAGTCAAATAAATAAATAAATTCGTTTGAATAACCAAATAAGTAAATAAATAAATATACAAATAAGCAAATTTACCAAACAAAATGGCTTAAAAATTATTTGCATATTTGCTTATTAATAAGTAAATCACCCAAACAGGGCCATAATATCATATTTTTAGTAAATAAATGATCGTAATATATATAATATAAATTATTTTTTTATTATAAAATTTATTATCAATATATTGAATATAAACACTACGTGAACTTGATATATAGAATAGCCGAAAAATTACTCTTTTGGTAAGTAGAAACAAAAGGAAGAGGAAAATAAACGGCAGGCGGAAAAAATCTAAAAGAGGTATTTATTGAGAGGGAAAGTAATTATAAGGCATGTTTGAATACATCCATAGTATTTGATTTATTATTTTATTCATTTAATTGTAACACTTTGACTATATGATATATTAGGTTCAAATATGAAGATAAATACTGTTATTTCACTTAAAACGTAATTTTGTGATAAACTCTATATATGAGTTAGGTGTATTTTCTCATTTGGTAAAAATATTAAGTTATATGATGCGTAATACTTTATTTAAGTTATCATATAATTTAATTTTATATTCAAATTTAAGTACTTTTGCAATTTATGGTAATTGTAGATTTATTGTGATATATTTCTTATATGGTCAACTAAAATAATTTTTATGAGTTTTGAATGGGATGTAATTGATTAGTGATACTAATTTTATAAATATCTTTATTATCATATATCATACTATAACATGTAACTTTTGACCCAAGGTGTCAATATAATTAAATAAGAATTTAGCCCAAGGTATCAATACAGATAAATAAGTACTTGGCTTGAGAGGCCAATATAGATAATATTGGTTCGCAATGCTGATATTGCTTAAGTATATAATTATTAACTAGAAGAGTTACATTCCTGTTAAAATTGTGGAGGAACTAAGAACCCGAAGTGCTCACAAGATACATTAATATGGCATGCACAGTTCATAGCATGCATACTTCATGCTATGACATGCCAGAGGAACTAAGAGCTCGAAGTGCTCATGAAATGTATTATGGCATGTACAGTACATATATAGCAAAATACTTCATTTAAATTATTTTTAAAATGAAACTATATATGAATATGACGTGTAACGGTTTATTGTGATTACTTATTTTTCAGCTTTAGCTTATTCTTCTTTATTTTGAAATTATGTATCCACTGAGTAAGTTGATAGTTTACACCTTTACAGTTTTGCTTCAGGGTTTACAAGTGATACAGTAGTTCATTAGATGTTTATTATGGAGTTTTTATATTTTTGCTTTTGGAATTATGTGAAACTCGGTATAGTTTGATATAGTTGGGTACATTTAAATTTGTGAATTACATTGTTATATGTATATAGATATTTGTACTTGTGAAATATTTTAAATACATAAATATACAGTATTATATTACTCGGGATGGGGTGTGACAAATATATTGTTAAACATATTAAAAATTAATAGGTATCATACAGGTTATTAAATAGGTTGAATACTAACAAGGTAATTGCAAAATAGATTAAAATCATGACCCATTTAACATATTTTTTCTATTCGTGTTTGTCGTGTCAAATAGGTTGATATATCTATAAGCAAGTAGTGTTGGTATTAGAATTAACACGTTTAAATAAATAAGTCATGTTAGTGTTAAGAGATTTTTAACACGAATATAACACGACATGTCACAATACTCGCCCCTAATAAAAATTCTAACCTTATAAAAAAAATATTCTAATAATATAAATCTTTTTTCAACACAATTCCATATTGCTTAGAGAATTCTTATTTTGGGAGCTTCCTTAATGATGAGATCCTCGCCTCCTTAGTGAAATTGCCCTGAGATTAGTGGGGTGAGCCCATGCTAATTTTAACTCTTTCAACAATGATGCTGAAACAGGGGATAATGGGGGCATCCGGCAAAATTTTTGCTCTTAATTTATAATTTTTTATTATTAATTTAAGTAATAAGTTAATTTTTTTTATATATATTCACAATTTCTATTACAAATTATAATTATATTTTTTTTATTTATGCTATAAGTTAACATATTTACCAAATAATTACTTCTACTATAAATTATAATATATAAATTATAAATTTTAGCAGTGACAAACACTCTCAATAGACCTTTTGGATGGTTTAGGCCTCGTTTGGAAGTCTAAATTATTTTTTGGCCTTTGAAGCTAAAATGGGAAAAAATTGGTCATTTTTCGGCAACTAAATTCTTTTATTAGTTTTTAGAAGAATATCATTTGATAAGGCTTGTTGTCTTTTAATTTTTTGGTATTAAAGCGACGACAGTTTCCATCACTAATGGTGTTGAAATTGACGTGCAACGTTAACTTTTCTTTTCATACTCTCTCAGTACTTTAATAACTGATAACTTTAATTAACTTAACATCACCTTTGCTTCTAAAAAAAAGTGGCTAGTGGCGTTGAATAGTCTATTT
>JAOTRH010195528.1:0-42571 GCA_034768845.1 Heliamphora exappendiculata
AGGTTTCTTTTTGAAGGCCATTGTTAACTTTCACTTTTTTTTATTAAAAAATTAGTAAACAATCCAATTTATAGATTATTTACTATTTTTCATCTAGTATGATATTTTTTAACGAGTAAGGTCAATTCTCATAAAAATTTTAACGCGCAAGATACTTTATTGATGCGTGTATAATCTTTTGAGACAAAAATTCCCTCTGTATAGATAATTTTATCTCTCTTATTATAAGCACGTATAAAGATCATAAATAAATTTATCTGTCTTATTGTAAGCGCACGTATAAAAAACACAAATAAATTTATCTGTATCTTTCAAAAAATATATAAAAAATACATATAAATTTATCTATCTTATTGAAAGCACATGTAAGGTGTTATGACTAAACAGATAAATTTATCTGTTTTATTATAAACACGTATAAAGAACACAGATTAATTTATCTGTACATTTTCAAAATATGTATAAATAATACAGACAAATTTATCTATTTTTTTATTAAAAGCACGTGTAAAAAATACAAATAAATTTATTTCTCTTATTGAAAATACGTATAAAGAGTACAGATAAATTTATTTGTTTGCATTATCTGTGTTGATATACAAACAGATAAATTTATTTATTTGTATATTAAATAGATGGATATGAAACAGATAAATTTATCTATTTATTATGCAAAAAAGATAAATTTACTTGTTTATTATACAAAAAAATAAATTTATTTGTTTGTTGGGTATTTTCAGAAGAAATCATACAATTAAACCTTGAGCGTTAAAATTTTTATTTATTAACATTACATGTTAAAACTTATTTTTTTTAAATCTTTACCTAAAATCTCCATATTTTATTTCGTAGTCATGCCGTGGGGATCTATTGATGGCATCCATACTATGCCCTCTTGCCAAGGTGGAGCCATGATCCTTAACATGAGGAATCAATTCTTATGTGAAAAAAGTTTAGGCCAAGTAAAACAATTATAATTAATTTTAACACGTAATTCTAATGCACATATATGTCAATAGGTATAATATATCAAAAAAGAGTTCACACTCTATTTGAATATTGATTAGACAAAATAAAAATCTATTCCAAAAATATCACAAAAAGTATGCATAAAAATAATTTTTCTAATAAAATAACCGCTTCATTAAGTCATCTATCAAAAAGTGTTTGACGTTATTTCTTATCACGAAATTCATCTATGATGAAATACATACTGAACTTCTTTGCAATTTTTTATTAATGTAAAGTTAAACTGAATACATCTATTAACGTAACTTATTTATCGAATGTTATATAATACTCAAATTGTTTATCACAGTAGGTGGGTCACTTTTCTACAAAAATATAAATTATTTGTTGAGATTTAGATACTAAGTTAGTTTTGCAATCCGTTTGAAATTAATCATTTGTGATATTTCGTTCTATGTAAAAAGTTTTTCTAACTTGAATATTATGAGTTATGAGTGAAAATCTTGAATCGATTTGGAGTTTGGATACTTATATTGTAAGATTTATTTGGCAGATTGACGAATAGATCGATCGGTCTACATAGATACTGCGAGCTGTAGAAGACTGCTTGATGCATTGCTTGATACACATTGATCATCGATTAACTGGTGGTCAGACCGATCAATCGGTTTGTTTCACGATGCTACTTTAATTGCTGCTAGGATTTGTACAGCCACAGATTTTAGATGTATTATCTGTCTTTAGAAGTTGTGTACTATCAAGAATAAGTTTCTTTGGAGTTTTGGATACACCTGGCTTGATGACAAGTTAATTAGAGTCAGGAGCTTTAAGAAGAATATCAAGTATCACTTTCTCATCATTTTGCCAGTTCGTGGTGAATCTTGAGTAGATTCTCAAGATAGAGAATCTGAGGTGGATTTTGTCGGCAATCAAGCACGATTTGGTATACTTGAATTCAGTAAAAGTAGACCTACATCCGTAGGTTATGTATTTAATGGTAATTTTATAAGATTTCTTATAACCAGAACTTATTCATAGTACTTGATTTACTTGGCCTTGAATTAGTTCTATAATTATTACCCGAGTTGAAATTTTTTACATAAAATCGTTTGCCTTGTGTGGTTGTGTTTATTTACTTGTGTAGTTGACTGTGATATATCAATTAGTGCAAATCAAATTAATCTTAAAAAAAAAATTTTAATTATTAATTAATTAAATACTATATAATAATAAAGATTTTTAATATAGTTAGGGGTGATGGCCACCAAAACCCAACCTAACTCTTCCATTTTCCTCTACCAACTATCCTCATGATGAATGAGCTCACTACTGCCTACAATAACTCTATTCTTCATGCATGCATGCATTGCTTATGAGCTTTTATTTTTTCTCTCTTCTCCTTTGAAAATGGTTTGTCCTTAGTTGTGAGTCTTACCTCTTCCCATCAGATGTGGACCACTCTTGAAGTTGTCTTTCCCATCAGAGCTTCAACAACTCAAGCTAGTTGATCATTCTTTAACTTCACATGCATAGCTTCAACAACTCAAGCTAGTTGATCAAGTTGTTCATGAGTAATTATTTGGTGCTATCGGAGTACCATGTAGTAAGTTTATATAGTGCGCCCATTTAATATGATGGCGATAAATTTTACAGTAAAAACATAATACTTACTTTTATTAAATAGTTAGTAGATAAATGGTGATCCATATTGTGTAAGTTATGATTATTTATTTGTCAAAAATACAATGTGGCATCGCTTGCAAAATACTCTAAAAATACCTAATTATTTGTGGTTGTTGATACCTATCTTCCTATTTTAAATTCTATTAATGTTTTATGACGCCCACAAACCACAAAACTAGACATGCAACACGTGGGGCGGCTTCAATGCCCCATTATTCTCACCCGCTGCGTCAAGTTTTTATTACAAAAACTTGTAAATTTGCCTTTTCTTCGAACGATTTTGCTAAAAAAAAATTTTCTATAAAAATACAAACATAATAAAAATGCATGGATGAGATTTGCTATAGGTATGACTCACATCGTATTAAGCCTTCGTTTGAAGTAATTTTTTATATAATTTATTTTTCTACATTAATCTAAACAAACACTCTTTGGATAAGTTTTAAAGATAAAAAAGAAAGTATTTTTGAGAAAAAAGTTTAAATAAAATGAGCAAAAATCACTTTAAGACTTCTTTTCGTTTTTAGTGAATTTGTTTTTAAATTTAGTTCAAATAATTATACTTTTTAAATTTTTTTATCAAAAATAAAAAATAAAAAAATGTTATACTTACTAAATTTATAGCATACATTTTTTAAGACAAAATTCTGAATAAAATTTTTAAATAACTATGATTATTATTATTTTTTAAAATATGTGGTGGTTAGTGTTCTAAAAGAAAATCATAAGCATTTTTCAAGTATTATGTGGATTGTCTACATATGTGTTATCAGAAAATGAAAGGATTTTTTTTTTTTTGCCGAGCTCTTAAATATAAAATTTTTATAAAGATTAGATCTATGTCTATTTTTTTTTTTAAGAGAAAGAAATTATAATCCCATTACATTTTACTAGTCCTTATATACCATTTTGTATTTAAATTTTACCTTTACTTAGGTATTCAACTCGCATACTTAACGTTGATGTGGTGATTTAGTTTTATTTTTTATTACAAGCTTTAAAATTTTGTAACTTTCATTATATAAATATTCTTTTTTTTTTATAAAATTTATATGTTTGAAATGTATTCATGGAGATTTATTAAACAATATCTATATTCAATGTGAATTTTTATATAAAAAAATCCAAGAAGTTTGATTAGTTTTTTTTTATTTTTGTAGAATAGAGAGTTTTAGTGCTTATGTGATTCTTTAAAATCTTACTTTATTTGTAAGTTAAAAGTAAAAAGGAAAATATCAAGCAATTGATTTTCAAAAAAATTAGTTTAAAAAATTATGAAATTCTCAAATTTTGAACACCATTACTATTTACACAACAAAAGATTATAAAGCAAAAAATTTACAAATCGAGAAATGTTTCAATTTGCAACAAATAAATTTCTAAATTAATCGATTTTGAAAAAATATAATTTTTTCTTATTTGCAAAAATAATATTTTTAACGATTCAATCACAAACATGAAAAATCAACCAATAGAAGCAATCACAACACACATATTTTTTTACGTGAAAAACTCAAAGAATAAAAAATCATGGGACAACTAAGTCCAAGAAACAAGCATTAACTGTTAACAGAAATAATATAACTTACAGACTTTTTTGATTAACTCTACAATCTTTCAGTCATAAACTTATATGCCGAATTCTTGTAAACTGTTCTCTTCTTGATTTTTACTACAACGAATTCTCGTAACAGTTTTCACCGGCAAAATTCTCCGTTGAAACTTAGAACACCGTCGAAACTTTGCTGTTGAATGATCTTAGAGGTTCGTAATACACAAAACAACTCTTGAATGATCTTGATGCTCAGTAGTGTTCTATTTAAAGAGGTGATTTCATGCACCACCAATGATCTATTTATATATATCATAAATCCCCATGCAGGCAGAATTGGAAACAAATAAAATGCCCAAGCACTGTTCAAGCAGTTAGGTGGGTGCTCGAGCGGTCAGATGGCCAAGACTCTTAGCCCAGTCTTGCTTTAACTGCTTGTACTTCAAGCTTATCTGTAAGTACCACAGGCTTGGTCTTCAAAACTTCTTAAACCTATAGATATCCTTATCCACACAACTTCCTAATCACTTAGGAATTCCTAATCACCCTGGAGTTGCCATTTAAAAAAAATACAAATAAAATAGAAATTAATTTAAATTAATTTCTTTACAATCTTTCCCTTGATAAATCCAGGTGAATACAACACTCACCACCTAACACTAAGACAACCACCTGTTAGGATCTTCAAAAACTAGAATCATAATGCTTCCATCCCTTCAAAAATAAACATGCAACTACAAAGAAAAACTTTAATCTATAAGAATAAAAAATACATCTATAACAAAAAGGAAGCCAAAAAGAAATATGAGCATGAAGAAGATAAGCCTCAAACCACATAGCTATATAATCCATGAGAAAACCTCAAATGCACCATCAAGTACCATTTACCAAAAAACTTAGCAAACAAGGTAATATATGGAAATGACTCCTCCGGTTTATCATGTATCTTGAAAAGCAAAGATCTCCATCAACCAAAGTAACCAAAAAAAAATCAATGTGCTGTCAAAAAGATTAACCAAAATATCTGTACCTGTTAACCCTGAAAAATATACCAACAACAGAGATCAAAAATTATATACCAAGCTACCCCATGTCTGGATCATAAATCATACTCCCCCTTTGTGTCACCTGGAGGAAACTAAGAAGAACTAGCACAAAGAGGAAAACCCCTGAAGTAGAAAGGTTAGCTGGTCAAAGCGGGTATCCAACTACTACTGCAGCTGATCAAGTTGGGCTTCAAGAGAATCCAACCTCGCAGCAACAGAGGATTGCGAAGACTCCCCATTAGGAACAGGCAGGGTAGAAGCACTTAAGATGGGAGCAACCTCACTATCCTCAAAGTCGAAGAACCACCAGGGGTCGAAATGTGTGCAGCACTTTTGGAGAAGGTACGCTTTCTAATGAATTTAGTGATGTGCACATATGTGAGATTAAAGGGGAGACAAAAAGAAGGCAGTGAGCTAATGAATTTGGTTAGGAAATGACCATAAGGAATAGCAGCATTCTTGTTGCCAAGAGCAACTTTCAACATGGAGGAAAGAAAAACCTTGGCAATGTTAATTTTATCACCTTTACTAATCATAAACAACTTAAACCAGCGCTCTTTGTTAATGTCAGAGACATGGCCCCGAGGACTAATATTAGCACTCACAATGATGTTCAATAGACGAAAAGTAGGATTTGATTTACGTTGATAGATTAGACCTCCAACTCAATCCCGGGGTTTCCCACACAAGGTAAAAGAAATTTCAGAATAAGACTAATCGGGATGAGCAGGAATAAGAGGATAATCAACATCACATGGTATGCCATATCCCATAAAGTCTGACATAGTATATTGATCCATGACAATAGAAATACCACGGACAAAAATTTTGAATTGAAAAAGTTTGGTCTGAACATCGTACATGTTCGAATAGAACTCGCGCACAAGATTGACATAAACAACACCCTCCACTTGGAGAAGTTGAGTCCAACCTAGGGTTTCATGCATTTGAGGGATTTTTAGCGAGGTAAAGTCTGACAAAATGACATGCTTTTCTATCCTAAGAGGACGAGAGGAGAAAAGTTTGAGATACCTCTCTTACCCTTCTAGGGAACAAAATCGGGTGTTGTTGAATGGAGCAGAAGAATACCCAACTGTCTTTTTGGTGCGGGGAGGCATGGTCCTGTCAGAACACCAACCAAGTCAAAATTTATGTAAGCAATATATGAAGCATAATAGAAAAAAATCCATAATACACTCCCAACATAATAGCCCATACAGATAGCTATAATAAAATGAGAGATTGTCATGTGGAATAGACCAAAATTATGAGAACAAACCAAAGATCCAAATCAAGTGAGCAAATCAAAACCCAATGTCGAGTAATAGACAGCACATGATTCAAGGCGGAATGACATCTTCAAGAAAATGAATTAAAACAAAATTCCACATGACAGAGCATGTTCAGCAAACTGACCCAATTTCAAGTATCCAGGATAGACAGTGATAGCACTAAAAGCAAGGCAAGGCCAACAGTTGCAACAATCCTTTAAAAGACATAATCAATCATGCAAGAGACAATCAATTCCACAAAAATCAATTATGCAATCCCCAACAAGAATCAACCCGATATGCATATTTGAAAGAGATGATATTAATCAAACATGAAATCAACCCTAATGGGAACCACAAGGGAACCCAAGAACCCTTAAAGCTCATCTAGGGATTGGACCCCTAACATGGAGATGAGCAGATCACCCAAACTCTAACGGAATAAACCTTAGGTTCGATTTCATCCATTAAAGACACTCAAAACTATGATGTTCATGAAAAACAAGTTCCACACACGCATCTTATGCAAAAATCAAAGCCATAAATGCACAAGAGAGCAAAAAGAACAAAAATTAAAACCCAAGGTTTGAGAGAAGTTGAAATCATTCAAATCCAAGCTCTAAGAACATACCGTGGGTTAAGGAGGTTGAATCGTAGCTTGAATGTGAGAAAATGAGGCCTAAAGATTTCTAGAGGATGAGGCGCCAACGTGAGATGAGAAAAGATTTTGAAAGAAGGTGAAAAGATAACCCTAACCCTTGTTTTTATTTTTCAGATCCGTGACAGTCCGTTCGAGCGGTGAAGAACAAAAGTCATTAGCTATAGCACGCTCGAGCACATGAGAGGCCGCTCAAGCGGTGAACAAACTTAGAAAAATCTAATTAAGCCCGACAAATAATTTGAGTGGCACAATTGACAATGGCATCTTTAAAAGTCCACAAGAACAAAAATATAACATAAAAAAAACGTAATAACTCAATCAAACAAAATAATCCAACGTCGAAACATGAAAAAATAAAATCACAGAGTCCTGCCAATTAGAGCTTTATATTAGATGAACTTCAAATCCTTGAAATACAATTTCACATGGGTAATGATTAAAAATATGAATGATCAATATACACTAGACACATCTTCAATAGAGTCAAATTACACAATTTGAAGTCAAACTAAGTAAAGTTCCAATGCATGCCTATTGAAGAAGTACAGATGCTCCCCCTCACAAAGAACTAGTTATACAAGAAAATTTTAAGCTATTTTATGGTGGCTTTCACACTACTACGAACGAAAAAATAAAATTCGCATAGGTAGCCATTTCTAATAGCATTGAAGCACAGATGCATATATGGCGGCTAACACACTAATATGAATGAAAAAGTATGGTTTAAATAGGTAGCAATTTTCACAAGCAAGATAAAAATATAGTATAACCAGTGACTTTCACACTAGAACAAATGAAAAAGCAAGGTTTGTCTAGGTAGCTATTTCTGAAGCAAAGTATAGAAACACAGTTCAGAGTAAAAGCATAGCAGTGGATAAATAATCAGATGGGGGTGATTGTAGGCATCAACATCAACAAAGGAATTTTACTGCTAAGGTCAATCAAAAAGTATTTTTCAACCTGTATCCAGTGTATGTCACATACATATTTAACCACACATATCATAGTGTGATACCATGGATACCATTTTTCAAGTTTTGAACTTAATCTTATCTAACTTTTTGACAGAGATTTTTCAGACAGTATTTTAAAATGTTTTAGACAAGATTATTTTTCATAATGAATTAGAAGCTTTATTTATTTTTATTTTTTTAAACTCAAAATGCCAATCCCAATTGATTTCCTGAGAAATTTAAAGTGAAGTGCTTCAAAAGATTTTGTGAACAAATCAACTAGTTATCTTTCAGTGTCAATGTATTCAAGAGAAATGATGTTATCCTCAACTAACTAACGAATGAAATGATGTCTTATGTCTATGTGGTTAGTCCTAGAGTGTTGAACAGGATTTTTTGAGATATTAATCGCACTCATATTATCACAGTAAAGAATCACAAACTCTTGCACAAGGCCATAATCTGACAGCAATTGTTTCATCCATAATAGCTAAGTACAATAACTATCCGCGGCTATGTACTTAGCCTCGGCAGTAGACAAAGAAATTACATTTTGTTTCTTACTATGCCACGACACTAAATTGTTACCAATGTAGAAACATTCTCCTGATGTGTTTTTTCTATCATCTGCACATCCTGCTCAGTCAGCATCAGAAAAACCTGCAATGTTTGAGTTGGTATCTTTGGAGAACCAAATACCAAACTCAACAGTAGAATTCACATATCGAATAATCCTTTTAACAGCAATTAAATGTGATTCCTTTGGATTAGACTGATATCGTGCGCAAATTCCTACACTGAATGTAATATCAAGTCTACTAGCTGTAAGATACAGTAGACTTCCTATCTTGCTTCTAAACATGGTTTGACCAATATTTTTGCCTTTTTCATCTTTTAACAATTTTATTGATGTACTCATAGGAGTTCAAATGGGTTTGATAGATTCTAGTTTAAATCTCTTAACCAGGTTTTTAGCATATTTTGACTGTGAAATGAAAATCCCTTCGTCAGACTATTTAATCTGTAAACCTAGAAAGTAATTAAGTTCTCATACTATATTCATTTCAAATTCTTTTTGCATACATTCAGAAAATGAAAGAACAAGAGATTCACATGTAGATCCAAACACAATATCATCAACATAAATTTGTGCTACCAAACTGTAGTTCTTGTCTCTTTTAATGAAAAGAGTCTTATTCACACTTCCTCTGATGAAATCATGATTAACTAAGAAGGTGGTTAGATGTTCATACCAGGCTCGGGGAGCTTGTTTCATACCATACAAAGCTCTTTTGAACTTGTAAACGTGATTAGGATATAGGGAATCCTGAAAACCTTTAAGCTATTCAATATAGGCAACTTCTTTTAGTTGGCTATTTAGAAAGGCACTTTTCACATCCATTTGATACAATTTGAATTTTAGAAAAATAGGCAACAGTAAGAAAAATACGAATAGATTCTAATATAGTCATAGGAGCAAAGGTTTCATCAAAATTTATTCTTTCTACTTGTGTATACCCTTGTGCTACTAACCTAGCATTATTTCTCACAATGGCTCTTTGTTCATCAGATTTGTTTTTGAAAATTCACTTAGTCCCAATTACATTAACCTTTTCAAGTTTAGGCACAAGTTTTGACACATCATTCTTGACAAATTGTTTGAGTTCCTCGTGTATAGCATTCACCCAACAATTGTCAGTTAAGGCTTCTTTCACATTTTTTTGGTTCAATCATAGAAACATAACACAAATGAATTACCTGATTTACCTAATTACACATTTGTCGGCGAGCCATCATTGGTTTTGTTACCTTTCCAATCACCAGATCTAGAGGGTGATTTAGCTTTACACACGAGGATGGTTCCAAGACTGCTTGCTCCTCAACAGTTGTTGTCCTTTCAAAACTTTTATCCACTGATTGTTTTGAAGAGATGGGTTGGACCGGGTCTTTAAGTATTTGAGAATTCGACTGATATGCTTTTGGTGTCACTGTTTCTTCAGTCGTTCCTTTTCATAATTCATATGCAGTCTGTTTGGTACTAGGTCGTAAATATACATGATTAATAACATAACATGCAGTATTTACACCCTCAGCCCAAAACTTGAGAGGAAGGTTTTTACCATGAAGCATCACTTTTGCCATCTCCTGTACTACTCTATTTTTTTGTTCCACTACACTATTTTGTTGTGGTGTTTTGGGTGCGAAAAACTCATGTTGAATTCCCTGTTCGTCACAAAATATTGAGAATTCTGAGTTCTCAAATTCCTTACCATAATCTGATCTGATTTTTGTGATATGCTGATTTTTTCTTTCCTGTTCATTGTTCAATGTAAGACATAAAAACTTAAAAATAGCAAAAGTGTAAGTTTTTCACGCAGAAAGTTCACCCAGGTAAACCTAGAAAAATCATCAACTACAAAAAAGATATATTTCTTACCACCTATACTCTCTGTTCTAGTAGGACTCATAAGATCCATATGAAGTAGTTGCAAAGGATATTGAGTAGAAAACTAATTTATTTTTTTGTGGAAGACTTTAATTTGTTTACCTAGTTGACATGGTCCACACACAACCTTGGTATTACTGTTCAACTTTGGAATACCTTTGACAAATTCAGAATTTGCAAGCCTGAAAAGATCCTTCTAATTGATATGACCCAAACGATGATACCACAATTCAGTTTCATTAATTTTAGCAGAACGACATATTTGATCGATTTTAGGCAAAATTTCATAGCTGTTATCAAAAGTTTAAACACCATAAATAACAGTTTTTTCCTTTTTGTCCAAAATCAGATATTCAGTTTTAGTAAAATGAACTTTTTTGTGTGTGTCACACATCTTACTAATGCTAAGTAAGTTTGCTTTTAAACTGTTAACAAGAAGGATATTATTCAAATTGGGTAAACCTAGTGAGACAATGGATCCTCTTCCAATAATCTTGGACGAGTTTCCATCCCCAAAAGTGACAATACCTCCTTCGTATGAATCAATGCTCGAAAACAAGGACTTATCTCCTAACATATGTTAGGAACACCCACTGTCCAATTACCACATGAAAGAATTTTGGACTTTTAAAGCCGTGTGAACAACATTGCATGTCAAATCAGATTTTCAAACCCATACAGCACGCATTTTTGGAAAAGGTTTAGTTTGAGTGCTGGGTTTCAAGCTAAAAGAAGGTCGTTGCCTATTGTCCGCTCAAGCGGTCATGTTGGCCACTCAAGTGCACAACTACTAGTAAACTTTCCCATTTCTCTGCCAATTGGCTGCTTGAGTACTCATAGAACCCGTTTGAGCACTCACCTGGACGAGGGTTTTATTCTACAACTATTTGATTTGATCATGTAATTTTTCAAATTTTCTTTCATGCTGATATGTAGACAGAGTTTTTATTTTCTGCAAAAATGTCTAATATGTCCGAGAATACCATAAAAGTGACAGGTTTGAACAAACTTTTAAAAAGCAGTTGATTTTAGTAAATGTTTTAGAATAGATTTTCCTGACAATTCAATCCTGATTAGTTTAGGCTTTTCCAAAATCTTATCCTTACCTGTAGGTATGCTGACGGCTTTCACAAAATTAATTTTTCTTGTGACCTTTAATCCCGAAGTACTTGCCACGTATCCTAACCATGTTTGATCTGTCGCCACTTTCTGTACACTTAAGATCTCATGCAAGCTCAGAGAACCTGCATTTAATTTCTTTAAAGTGGTATTAACAGTTGCTAACTCAATTTTCAATAATTTTACTCTATCTTTGCTAGCCTCAAAAAAAGTCTTGAACTTAGTTGTATCTTGTAATTCCAACTCGAGTTTAGAGACATTTGTTTTGAGCGAATCATATGATTCAATGAGTTCATTTCTCTACCTGTCAGAACTAACCAGTTTCTCAATCATTTTAATTTTAAAGACTTTTAGCTGTGAAATCACATTCTGAGACTCTGTTAGTTCGGACTTGAGATTGTTATTTTCTTCCACAATTTTAACTTTCAGTGATAGCTTAGTGATAACTTTTGTCATTTTGTAACTTTCTATGTGAAACTTATCATAAGCTCACTGAAGATTTTTCTCATTCCTATCATCATATTCAGAACCTGAATCATGTTCTTCTTTTCTAGAATCACTTTGAGAGGCATAAGATTCATGATCAGGCAATTCAAATTTACCTAATCCAGTAGAAGCAGCAAAGGCAATGAACTTACCCTCATCATTCTATGTTTCTGACTCGTTTTCATCGTCAGATGATTCAATCCCATCATCTCATGTCACCGTGAACACTTTTTCTTTCTTTTTCTGTTCGTTTGGACAATTATGTGCAATATGTCCATACCCTTGACATTCAAAGCACTATATACTCTGATTCTGAACTTTAACTTTTTTCTTTTCAAATTCCACCACATTTTTACTTTTATCACCAAAATGCCCAGATTTTGACTTGAGATTAGGTTTTTCATTTAAAATAATTTTTTTTAATTTTTTAACAATAAATTCCATAACCTCAGGATCAATATCAGTTTTATCATCTGAAAATTCTAACTCAACCTTAGAAGTTTTTAAAGTAATGCATTTTGATTTTTTTGGTTGACGTAGAGTAGATTCAAATGTCTGAAGATTTCCAAACAATTGTTCTACTTTAAGAGAATCAATATCTTTACTTTCTTCAATAACAGTAACTTTTGTTTAAAAATATTCAGGGAGTGATCGTAAGATTTTTCTAACAAAGCAAGATTTAAGAATTCTTTCACCAAGAATAAAACTGAAATTAATGATGTCACTCAACTTAGCATAAAATTCACCTAAGGTCTTATGATCTTCCATTCTAAGAGTTTTAAAACTTGTGGTGAGCCTTTGAAGTTTAAAAATTTTGACACCTGATGTGCCTTCGTGTGTGGTTTCAAGGATATCTCATACGAAGTAGTAAAAAACACAGAACGAAGAAAGATAAGGTTGGGTCAAGGAGAAGGCTAATTGAGTATGGAGTACTGGCAGTATGAACAGCGTTTAGGCTCTCCAAATTTGATTATTCCCAAAAGCATCATTATCCCTCCAATTTATAACACTCAGATGAGTTATGTTAAGATTAGGATAGGACTCTTTAAGAGACATAATTAGATCATAAAAGGTGATCTCAAGGAATCAAGTGATTTTATCAAAAAATTGACCAGGTAGTGTTCTACTCCAATTCAACTAGGTCGGCCACCAGATGCCTCGTGGGTCACCCGATCCACTCGGGTTCAGTGACCCGACCCACTCGGGTCGAGTGACTCAGGGGTCACTCGAATGACTTGAGTGGGAGGGTCCCGTAGCTCAACAAGCTATTTTCCTTATCCACCAAACCACATGTCTCCCAACGTCCCATACAGGATTGTACTGCCATTGACTTCATTGTCTCTGGGACAGTCTTTCGATTATCAGAGGAATCTACAATCATATAGTTTGTGCTATATCTTGGCTGTTCAATCTGTACTGAGCCACATAGTCGGTGCTATGTCATCATGATTAGGTAGTTAGAGCTACGTTATAGTCTGTGCTGTCTTTACGACCTATGTCATTACAATAATACAATCTGTGCTGTCTTTATGATCTATGCCATGGCAATAATACAGTCTGTACTATCTTCATGGTCTGTGCCATGGCAAGAAGTCAGAGCTACTGTTGTAGTCAGGGCTACGCTTCATAGTCTGTGCTATGGAATGTCTTCATTCATAGTCAGGGCTACGCTTCATAGTCTAGGCTATAGAATGTCTTGTGCCTTTGCACGATGAGTAGCAATATTAGTTGGCCGAGTTATAGGGGTCCCAGTAGCTCGGATCCCCAGTAATTCGAGAATGTCAAGTCTGGGTCTTCTTATAACTTGAGTAACTTGGAGTTGTATGTCCGATTTACTAATAGAGTAAAATTGGCCCACTCAAGCAACTCGAGTGACTTGAGTAACTCAAGTGGGTGAGTCTTTTGGGCCTCTCAACTTGCTTATGCTTTATTGATTGGTTCAAGTTAAGGAATCTATGGTTCAAATGCTTAACTCTCTTCATAGTTCATATTCAAGTCACTAGTGGAATGAGTAGTTTGTGTCATCACCCAAGTACTTGGGTCAGAGTAGTCGACACCGGTTAAGTAAAAGAATATCCGAGCTACTAGAGAGGCGAGTAGCTCGGGTCATGAGTGACTCGAGTTATGAGTAAAAGTATTACACCCGAGCTACTAGATGGGCGAGTTGCTCGGGTCATGAGTGACTCGAGTTATGAGTAGAAGTATTATACCCGAGCTACTAAAGGGGTGAGTAGCTCGGGTCATGAGTGACTCGAGTGGATGTATTGTTTAAATCATGTAATTAAGAAGAAGAAATAATTCTTGTCACCAAAATAGAGTTTTGTATTCGAACGACCCGAGATATCATGTAGGTTGAACCACTCGCCTGAGAAGGGGAGCCAAATGGCTCGACCGCCAAGTGGGCCGACTGTACTAGGGCAGATAAAATGTACCAGAGTAGATCAATCGTTCCTGAGTAGCGCGATCGTACCCAAGTGGCTCGAGCGTACCCGAGTAAGTCGACCATTCACGAGTGGGTCAGGTGTACCCGAGTACGTCGTTTGTACATGAGTAGCTCGAGTGTACCCGAGTAGTTCGGGTGTACTCGAGCGGTTCGATTAGTTGTTACAAGCAACTCAAATGTCGTACTCATCTTGAAAAGTTTTGCATTGACTTTCTTTCATCCTTACTCTTACTATTTGCTTACTCAAGCTATCTGCCCTAGTGGCTTGACCCATAATTATTTATGTATTTATTATTCAAATTTTATATGTTAATAGGCGACGACCCACCTACACTTCTTTAGCGATTTCACACGTACATATATGTCTAAATTCTTCAAGTATGACACCGTTAAAAATAGCATTGATAGCCTTGCTATTCCAGTCTGCTTCGTCTAAATCTATTTTCTCCCATTGTTCATTGGATTTTAAAATAGTGTTAGTACCAGATTTAACAGTAGGTGGAGTATAGGCAACAACAATAGACATCCACACCCTCTCTTCAATAGATTTGAGAAATGCTATCAGACAGCTTTTTAATATGAATAGTTTCCTCCATCTAACAACGGGGGTCTAATAGTTGAGTTTTCTTCTCTAGAAAATTCCATGATTGTGATTGATTAGAATCAAACTTTTTGAAAAAAAAAATCCGCTCTGATACCAATTGAAAAAATATAATTTTTCCTTGTTTGCAAAAATAATATTTTTAATGATTTAATCACAAATACGAAAAACCAACCAAGAGAAGAAACCACAACACAGATATCTTTTACGTGGAAAACCCAAAGGGTAAAAATCATGGGACAACCAAGTCTAGAAAACAAGCACTAACTGTGAACAGAAATAATACAACTTACAGACTCTTTTGATTAACTCCACAATCTTTTAGTGCTAAGCTTGTATGGTGAATCCTCGTAAACTGTTCTCCTCTTGATTCCTAATGCAACAAATCCTCGTAGCAGTCTTCACTAGCAGAATCTTCTGTCAGAACTTAGAACTCCGTCTAAACTTTGCTGTCGAATGATCTTCGAGGTTTGTAATGCACAAAACAACTCTTGAATGATCTTGATGCTTAGTAGTGTTCTGTCTCAATAGGTAATTTTCATGCACCACTAATGATCTATTTATGTAGATCACAAATCTCCAGGCCGGCAGAATTGGAAACAAATAAAACGCCCAGGCACCACTCGATCGGTCAGGTGGCCGAGATTTCCAGCAAAGTCTTGCTTTAACTACTTGTCCTTCAAACTTGTCTGTGAGTACCACAGACTTGGTCTTTAAAAGAATTTTCAGGTTAATAAGCCATAAAATCAAGGATCCTTTAGAAATCCTAAATCTTTGAGATCCTATCGTACCAAACAATCAGAACTTTCTAAACCTATAGATATCTTTATCCACACAACTTCCTAATCACCTAGGATTTCCTAATCATCCTAGAGTTGCCATTTAAAGAAAAATACAAAAAAACAATAGAAATTAATTTAAATTAATTTTTTTACAGATTTGCAACAAAGAATTTTCTCAGAAAAATAGAGAACTTAATGAACATCAATCTTGTTTAATAGTCTTCCACAAGTAGGTTTCAAATGGATGGAAATTGACCAGCCTTAAAGAAGTAAGAGGATTTTATATTAATTTCAATACAAACAAATTTACATATTGAAAGTTAGGACGGTAAAATAAAAATCAATTAAGAATATAACTAACTTGTCACAAATTACTTAAATAAGAATAAATTAGTCATAATTAATAAATATATTTAAAAATAAGACCTCATCGTTAAAAATATTAGCAATCAGACTAATTCAACTACAAATCTTTTAAATTTGACTAATAATTAATTAGCTTTAAATAAAAAGTCAAAACATGTTAGATAAATTATTTTTATTTCTCACCAAACCTATTAAAATGAGTTAAATTGTCCTACATAAAGTAGTTTATGCTACTTCATTAAATAAAAAAATTACTTAAATAATATTACATAGTATTAGGAGACTGCTCACTAATTATTTAGGTTTACAATGCTACTCATGACATGTAAATGCATGACTTTAATGCCCAAGGAAAGCCTAGCTACACATTATGGACTCAGCTTGCGTTCCCTTTTTTTTTGTATTGGTTTTCTATGTGCTTTTAATCAATTTTTTTTATGTTGGTTTAAATTGGTGAGTTTTTAAAATTTATCAAATTAACTATATAAAGAAATTGATAAAAAAAAATGACATTTTAACTTGAACTAAGAGAGTTTTTATTTTTAATAAAACTATTAATACCACACTCCGAATTATTTTACTTTTTAATTTAATTGTCAAAAATAATTTTATAACCGTTGTCTCATTTTTTATTTTACTCAAACCAAACATGAAATAAAAATCTCACATTATTCGTAATACTATCATTAATCTCCTGGTATTACAAAAAGGAAACATGTTAACAAACTGGCGGATAGCTATTGGTTCATACAGTGAATTTTATCACTTTTGTATTAGTATTTTATCTAATATATAATGAGTTGTCATTCATAAATAGTATAGAGTATTGCTCAAGGTTTGGATCTCAATTATAAAGGGAGGAAAATAAGAGATTAAATAAATATGTATACCTAATTTTCCTTACAGCTACCATATATCTCCTTTTGTTTATTATTGAAATTAATTTATGGAGTTTAGATAACAATTTGGAATTTAATTTTGACCATTCAAGCAAACATTTACAAATCAAATGCATCAATCATGTGGTCACACTTCATACTTAATATATGATTTTCATAATATTAATTGGAGTTATGACATTTGATCTCGCATGATCCTAATTAAGGTCATGTTTTAATGATAAAATTATTAAAAGAATAAAAATATAATTGTTAAGAACCACATACAGAGTTATCTAATATCTGGAATAATTATACATTATGAAAACCCTTTTTTTAAATGATTAATTTGCACCAATCAATATAACATAACCAATTACACAAGCAAACAATAACAACCACAAGGGACGCAAATTTAACATGAAAACCCCCAATTCAAGTTAAAATCACGGGACTAATTTAAATTCAAGTAAATCAATTACTATGAATAAGATTTGATTACAATAAATTTTACAAAACCACCACTGCATCCACAATCTACGAATGTAAGAACTACAAGTAGAAAATGAGGCTTTTGCGTTGGCTCAATGCCATTGCAAATAATACTCTTGTCGTCGCAAAAAACTATTTGCGTCGGCATTGCGACGGCAAATGGGGAAGGCACCTGCCTGGGTAACAAATTATTCTTTTAGCGACGGAACTTTTTTTGATGCTAAAACATACTAAAAGCATGCTCTTGTCATCACAAATGTTAACGAGGGCAATTTATTCTTTTAGCGATGGCTATTTACTGGTGCAAATACTACTTAAAAACATGTTTTTGCAACTGTGCATGTGTCGTCGCAAATACTATTTAAAAAATTATTTTTTATGCTACTGCATTGGTGCCATCGCAAATACATTTAGAGACAGTATAATTGCTGACGTAAAAAAATATAAAACTTCAATTTATTTGCTATGGCTTTAAAGTTATTACAAATGTGTTTATGCCTTTTTGCGATGGCTAAACACTGACACAACATGTGCTCATAATATCTGTTTTTAGTAAATATTAATGATTTTAACAACGGCAATAATTTCAACACAAAAAATAAAAATATATAAATTTATCTATTCATTCGCATCTAAATATTTATTCATTTCTTATAACAATATATCAAATATTTTCAACTCATTATGATCAATTTTTAGTGCATTAGAACCTGGAAATAATTTTTTCCTTTTTTCTTTTTTTGAGATAGAAGGTATTATTAGCTGATTATTGGATCTTACACTCACATTTATGATCAATACAGCCTAAACAAATCATGTAATATGCATAAGCTATGATATAAGTTTTGTTTGGCAATCGGCTTTAAGTCGGTTTAAAACTAAATTTTTAATTTTTATACTTAAAGCCTAAAAAGTCAAATAGTCTCGTTTTTCAATTCAAAGGCTTTTAACATTTTTTTACATAATTTTTTTATATATTTATTAAAAAAATATCAAAACTTTTATTATACAAATTTATTTTTTATAAAAATTATATTTTTAAAATGTACTCATCAAAATTAATCAAACAAGTTGAATGTGAAATTATCTATAAAAAAATTAAAAAAATTATAACGATTTTTAAAAAATATTGTCTTTTAGCTTAAAATCACCCCATAATTCTCTCAAATGAACTTTTAACTTTTTAAGTTTAAAGTGGTTTTAAGTAAAAAATTTGACTTAAAAGTCAGGTTGCCAAATGAGGCCATATATAACACCATGATCCTAACATTGTTTTCCTTTGTTAATTTGACATAAAATTAGGTTTTTTTTTAAAAAAACTAGTCAAATATGGGTGGTTTTGTTAGGTAATTTTGCTTAAAATTAGGTTTTTATTTTTTTATATTTTAAGTTAAATAAATAAAAAAATTCATTTGATTAAAAATAATTTAAATCACAGTACAAAGCGAAAGAATTATGATTCATTAAGGAAAAAGACTAAAAGTTCAACTTCAACCGAAGCCAAACAAGACAAAAAGCTCATTCAGTTAAAAAGTAACTTTAAACTATTATATAGGGGAAATTAAAAAAGTGATTTAATAGCTCTTAATGCAAAAAAAAAAACATTATAATTTGACTATTAACTTTTTATAATTATAAATAAAAAAAATTTAAATTCAATTTTAAATGGAATGTACTTTAGTTCTTGTCTCACCACCTTATATCAGTTCGTTTGAATTAAGTGAGTTAGAAAGAAAAAGAAGAAAAATAGTTATATTGTCACTTTTATCACTTTTTTTGGATAACCAAAGAAAAAATAATAATGGAAAAATTTATTTATTAAAATCATATTCTTAAATCTCTCCAAAAGTGATGAGATATGAATAGAAAAAGAAACCTGAGTGACTCTAATGCACACACTTTTTTTTCTTTGAATATTTACTTGTATGAGTGGTAAAACATCATATACAAGTGTCTCATAAGGTGGGTGTGTCCAAAGAAAAAAGGTGTGTACATATCAACTTACCAAAAATCACATAACTCCTCTTATTTCATAATAGCAATATTGATCCTTAAAAAATAAATACATTAAGTGTTATTACTTTAAAATAGAGTTAGTCTAAGTAATATTACATAAGTCACTTGATTTTCTTTTCCTTCATGTAAACTAACTAAATAAAATATCTAGAAAATAAATGAAAATCTTTTTCTTTTCTATTTATTCGAGCATGATGAAAAGAAAATCCAATATTTTCTCTTTTTATTTTTTATTATTTTAAGAAATTTTTTTCTTTTTTTCTTTTTCTTTTCTCTTCTCTCGTCTATTCCCAAACAGGCTAACAAGTAGCGTACTGTATTTACGCCTTTCAATTAAGGTATGGTTTCAAGTTTCAACTTAATAAGTGATCGCGATTCACATGTATTCCCAAACAGACTAACAATTAAGTAGCGTACTGTATTTACCTGTTCAATTAATATTGGTAAGATTTCAAGTTTCAACTTAATAAGTGATCGTGATTCAACGGGACAAGCGTCCTGCTGTGTGAGTTACTTATAGTAGAAGGTGTTGTAAGTTTAAATGTGTTTTATTTGAGATTTTAAAATTTAATTAGAATCGTTTATTATGTTAAAATTATTGAATAATAAATTTGTATTAAAAATCAGCTTAATTGGACATTATTATCTATGTGATTAAAGTATTTTGTTTTGAAAAAAATAATTAGTTTATTATATTTTGAGAATAAACTGTCAAACAAATGTATTTAAATTATATGATTAAAAAAGTTTGATTGACATGATTTTTACAAAAATTACTTACTCGATGAATTCAACATAATGAACGATTCTTATTAAATTTTAAAATTTTAAATAAAATAATTTTAAACTTACAACACCTCTTTCTATAAATAGCTTAGGGCAGGAATCCCGATCCCGATTCACCTCATGCATTGTTCCAAACAATTAATCCTCACCGGTGTTTTAGATATAAGTTACAACATCCAACGCTCCCTCATTTATTCATTGGCTTCCATCAAACGGTAATACTTTAATTCGAATTTCCCCTATAATATTTTTAATAATAAAAAACAAAAGAACAAAAGTAGCTACTTTTACAAGAGCAATACAATATGATTATATCTGGTCACCATATTTGGGTATCATATACTGTGGTATTCATGTATGCTACTTATGTTATTTTATGAACTCATTATTTATTTTTAAGTGCCACACATAAAATATCATATTATGTGGTATTCAAATGTGATTACCAAATTCTAAAATATGTCACTACAGTATTATTGATTTAACAAAAACCATCCCAAAGATAAACTGGGTTTTGAGAAAAAACTCTTTGTAATTAAATCAAAAATTAAGGAGACATAAATAAATTACAGGATTAATCGCAGAAGTTAAGATTTAAGTGGTAAGAATTTGTATTATCTTGTTTATAAGAAATATGTTTTTAATCTTAAAAGTTTAATTAAGTTTGATGATTTATTTGTATATCTGTAGCATATGTTCTCAGTCTCCATTTGACTTAGCTTTTTTGAAAAAAATTTAGTTAAAAATCTCTTAAAAAGCACACTTATTTAGCTTCCTATTATAATCAAGGGTAATTACACCTAAACCCTCTGCATTTCTTTTTAATATTACTGTCTACCTTCGTATTCTTTGAAATCACACTGCACCCCCTTATGTTAGACACCATTAACGGCAAAAATCAATTGACCCAAATACCGTTAACTTTTATGTTAGCCCAAAAGCTTTTCTATTTTGATGTTCATAATTTTCATAATTTATTTTTTAAGAATAAATAACTTTAAAAGAATAATATTTTTATATTTTGAAAATAAAACTGTTTACACATTTTGGACAAATGAATTTAATCATTAGCAAAAAAAAATGACTTATTTCTCAAAAGGATTAAAACACTCACATATTATTAAATGAGAATATTCTGTATTGAACCCAATTAAAAAACAAGTTAAACACTTTTAAGGCAAAGTATATTTGAATCACATCAAGTATGTCAATCATTTTGAACAAATGTTCTGATACCCTAATTGTTTGATGAAGTCATCCTTTCAGGTATCAAAATTTGTGTCGACACAAATAAGTTTTGTGTCAACATAAAAGAGCCGTAGCTCTCAGAACTCAAAATGAGTTGACATAAATTAGTTTTGTGTCGACACAAAAGTGTTTCTCACTTTTAGTATCCGAAATTTTGGGTCGACAAATGGAAACCGTGTCGGCACAAAAGAACTTAGGCCACCTGCAGCATTTGAGGTGTCGACACCAATTGAAGATGAGTCGACACAAAAGTCCCAAGACTGCCTGAAGAATTTGTGGTGTCGACACTAGAGACCTCAAGTGTCGACACAAATATACCGAGACTTCCTATAGAAATTAGTGTCAACACCAATGAAGACATGAGTAAACACAAAGTGCCTTCTCCGGATGCTGAAGTTTCAAACGAGTCGATTTCAGATCCAAATGTGTTGACACCATGATGTTGGTAAAGTAGTGTGCAGAAATTGTGTCGACCCCTCAGGAAATTTGTGTCGACCCAACCACTTAAGAATCCTACCCTAGACATTTTGTGTCGACACCAAAGGCATTTGTGTTGACACCTGCGATAAAAATTCAAACTCGCGGTAGATCTCAACGGTTGAATTTTTTGGCATTTATTACTCTTATCTACCTCCAACGGTCATGAATGCATATGAGCTTATATAATGAGTAACTTCTTAACATTTAGTCCAACTGGAGACCTATATTTACTGTTCTATTACTTGAATTAAACTCAGAATTCTCAAGCTCTCATTTATTGCTGAATCTCCAGCTCTTGTTCCTCATCTCTCTTTACTTTCTCATTTATTGTAAATTATTTCTGTAAAAAGAGTGAGTATTCTTTATTAATACTCTTCATTTATTGTATTCAAGGGTGAGTCACCATTTATCCTTTGAGTGAGTGAGTAAATCTCATCAAAGAAGAGTTTAAGAGAGATTAGAAGAAAATAGGGACTTATTTTAATAGGATCTTCTTAAAACTGTTTTAGATTTGTGAATGTGCATGTAAATATTCGATTTACTCAAGCGAAGTCTTGAAGTTCTAAAGGCTTGGAATGCGCCCGTGAAGCATTCTATATAGTGAAAATACTCAAGGAAGAACTTAAGGAGTGGACGTAGGCTTAGAAGAAGCCGAACCACTATAAAATTCCTGGTGTTTGATTTTATCTCTCTATCCCTAACCTTTTCAATATTTTAATTTCTTGAATATTTACTTATTTTGCTTTAATTGATTGTAATATTAAAAAAAAATTTAAAAGGTTTTAAAATTGTTATTTATTTTTTAAAACCCAATTCAACTCCCCTCTTGGGTTGCCTAGAACAAACAATTGGTATTAGAGTTTTGGCTCTTGTTTTTTACTTAACAGTCTAAGAGTTTATATGGCAACTACTAGCATCGGACCTATCTAATCCGAAGGTCAGTCGACCAATAGACCTCCCTTGTTCAATGGAACAAATTACAATTATTAGAATGTTAGAATGAGAATCTACATTCAAGCCGTAGACTACGACCTTTGACGGGTTATCATAAATGGACCAAAAGACCCACTAAAACTATTGAAGGGGCTGCTGTCCCTAAACCAGAAGCTGAATGGACTGAAATTGATATTAGGGAGATACAAAAAAATGTTAAAATTATGAATCTCCTATATTGCTCACTTGACCCAAATGAGTTCAATAGGATCTCTATATGTGACACCACAAAAGAAATATAGAATAAACTCAAAGTTACCCATGAGGGTACAAATCAAATGAATGGGTCAAAAATCAGTCTGCTTATGCATAACTATGAATTATTCAAAATGAAGCATAATGAAACAATTTCTGATATGTTTACTCGTTTCACTGATATTATTAACGGACTGAAATCTCTTGGCAAGATTTACACTAATGTAGAAATAATAAGAAAAATTCTGAGATATATGCTAAAGAGTTGGGAAGCTAAGGTCACGGCCATTCAAGAAGCCAAAGACCTCAACACTTTCAGTCTATAAGAGATCCTTGGTTCTCTCATGACCCATGAGATGAACATAAAAATGGACGAAGAGGAAGACAATAAAAAGAAGAAAGGCATTGCCTTCAAGTCCTCAACTCATTAAAAAGAATCTGAGGAAGACTTCTCAAGTGATGAAAATGAAGACATGGTTCTTATCACAAAGAAATTCAAAAAGTTTCTTAAAAATAAAAAACAAAGAGGAAGAAAGTTCTTCAAGAAGGAAGGACACCGAGACGAGCCTACCAAATTCAAAGGCGACTCTAGCAAGTTCAAGAACGAATTCAAAAATGAAAAAATCATCTGCTATGAGTGTAAAAAGCCTAAACACGTCAAAACTGAATGTCCTCAGCTCAAAAGGCAATTCAAGAAGGGCTTCAAGAAAGCTTTCAAGAAAGCCATGATTGCTGTTTGGGGTGAAAGTGATGATAGTAGTTCTGAGGATGAAAATAAAAAAAATGAAGTAGCAAACCTATGTCTCATGGCCAAAGAAGATGATGAGGTAACTCGTAACCCTTTCTCCTTGGATGAACTGCAATGTGCATTTGAAGATTTGCATGATGAGTTGAGAAAAATAGGTGCAAAGAATCCTATTTTTAAAAAGTTAGTTCTTTTCTACTCAACTGAAATTGAAACTTTGATAAATGAAAAATCTGTTTTATCAAAATGAGTTTTTATTTTGAGGGATGAAAACAAAGTTTTGAGTGAAAATGTTGAGAACCTCACAAAAACAGTTTACAAGTTCACACAAGGAAAGAATAATTTAGATAAACTTCTTGGGATGCAAAAATATATTTTTGATAAAACTGAATCGGGTATAAACCCAAGAAGAAACAAAAAAAAAATATTTTTGCGAAATGTCACTTTCTTTGTCAAGGAAAAATCATAGGAATTGGCTGCATTGGTAAAAAAAAATTTTCTTCTATCGAAAATATTTTGCTTGTTGATAGTTTAAAATATAACCTTCTTAGAATAAGAAAACTTTGTGACAAAAGCTACAAAATTGTGTTTGATCATACTAAGTGTGTTATTAAGGATTCAACCAATAACAAAGTTATCTTTGAAGGTCAAAGACATGAAAATATTTATACATTTACTCTCAATGATCTTTCTAAGAATAACACCAAGTGTTTAGCCACCTTGAGTGATAATAGTTGGTTATGGCATAGAAGACTTGGATGTGCACACATGAACTTAATTTTCAAACTTTTAAAAAAGGAATTGGTGATTGGGTTACCCCAAATCAAATTTTAAAAAGATAAAGTGTGTGATGCATGTCAACAAGGTAAACAAATTAGAAGTTTTTTTCATTCTAAAAATGAGGTTTCAACTTCTAAGCCATTACAACTATTGCATATGGACTTGTTTGGTCCAATAAGGACTTTAAGCATTGGAGGCAAGAGATATGCCTTTGTTAATGTTGATAACTTCTCTAGATACACTTGGGTGCTATTCTTAGCTCATAAGGATGAAACTTTTGCCTCTTTTGTAAAACTGTTTCAGAGAGTTCAAAATGAAAAAAGTTTTCAAATCACAAATATCTGAAGTGATCATGGTAAAGAATTTAAAAACAAAGGTTTAAAAAGTTTTGTGATAAAAATGGTATTAACCATAACTTCTTTGCTCCTAGAACCCCTCAATAAAATGGAGTTATTGAGAGGAAGAATAGGGCATTGAAAGAAATGGCAAGAACTATGCTTTGTGAAAGTAATCTACCACGATACTTTTGGGCCGAGACTGTCAATACCACTTGTTTTATCATAAGCAGAGATATGATAAGAGTTTCTCTCAATAAAATTCTATATGAGCTATGGAATGGAAGAAAATCTAACATCCATTATTTTTGTACTTTTGGGTACAAATATTTTGTTTTAAATAACAACAAAAAACTTTTGGACAAGTTCGATGCAAAATCTGATGAAGGTATTTTTTAGGATATTCTATACTAGTAAAATTTATAGAGTTTTCAACAAAAGGACCCTAATTGTTGAAGAATCTATACATGTTATTTTCGATGAAGCTAACATTGGTTTTTCAAAGGACTTTTGTAAAGATAACTTGTTAGACTTAAAAAAATGTGTTAAAGATATCTTCATTAAAGAAAAGGAAGAGCTCAATCAAGAGGAAACTTCAAATCTTCAACAAAATGCAGTCCATCAGATTGCTGAATCTGAAAATTCAAAAAATTCAGATATTCTTAAAGAATGGAGGTATGCTCACGGTTACCCGAAAGATCTTATCATTGGTAATTCATCACAAGGTATCAAAATTCATTCCTCTCTACATAATGTTGGTGGTAATTTAGCATCCCTTTTCCAGACTGAATCAAAATATTTTGAGGAAGGCGAAAATGATAAGTTTTGGATCTTAGCTATGCAAGAAGAGCTAAATCAATTTGAAAGAAACAAAGTTTGGACTTTAGTCCCAAGACCTAAGGAACACTCCATTATCGGTACAAAATAGATTTGTAGAAATAAAATAGATGAGAATAAAGTAGTTCTTAGGAACAAAATTCGATTGGTAGCCTAAGGTTATAATCAAGAAGAAGGCATCAATTTTGATGAGACTTTTTCTCCTATAGTTAGGCTCGAGACTATTAGGATGTTGCTTGATTTTGCATGCTTTAAAAACTTCAAACTCTATCAAATAGATGTCAAAAATGCCTTTTTAAATGGTTTTATCTCGGAGGAATTTTTTGTGCAACAATCTCCTACCTTTGAAAATCTAAAATTTTCAAATCATGTTTAGAAACTTACCAAAGCTCTTTATGGTTTAAAGAAAGCACTTAGAGTTTGGTATGAAAAGCTAAGCAAATTCTTGATTGAAAATGAGTTTTCAAGAGGAAAAATAGATACCACTATTTTCACCAAGTCTTAAAGAAATAACATGCTAGTTGTACAAATTTATGTAGATAATATAATTTTTGGTGTAACTAACGAATCTCTTTGCAAAGACTTTGCTAAGTGTATGCAAGGAGAATTCGAAATGAGCATGATGGGTGAGCTCAACTATTTCTTCGGACTCCAAATTAAACAAACTCAAGAAGGAATTTATATTAATTAAGCTAAATACATGAGAGACATATTGAAGATGTTCGATATACTAAAAGAAAAACTTAAGGGAACTCTAATGTGTCCTACAACAAAGCTTGACAAAGGTGAAGATGGCATAGCAGTAGATGAAAAACGTTATAGAGGTGTCACGCCCTTAACTCCGAACCACGTGAAACACTCAGAAACAACCAAACGCAACACCCAACCCGAGAACATACTCTCAAAATAAACCACACATGCATTGTATATAAACGCCAAATGGCAATATTACACGACTCCAACGCCCAAAAAACGTGTTATAGCATACATGTAACGAAAGAACAAAAAGAAAGACTACAGCTCTTCCACCTCTCCTGCACCTCCTGATCAACCTGCATGACCGGTATCTGAAGAAAATCAAAATCCCACACCATGAGCCAAAACTCAGCAGATTCTAAACAACACATGCAATATAAGCTAAGCATGCTAGGAAAACGAGGTGCAATTTTTGACTCTCTTTCAAGCCAATAAAACAGTTTGAAACAGTTTTAGATCACGACTCACCAAAGCCAAAAAATAATTTTCACATGCAATGGGAAAGCGAGGATAAAAACTATTTTTTGACTCATCAGAGTCTTGAAAATAATTTTAATATTACGACTCCCGCGGGCCGTTAATATGGTATTTCGACTCCCGTTGGCCGATAATACAATTTTTAAAAAAATTTATCTATCCGTCCCAATATGTAGTACATGCAATCCATGAATCTTCTCGGACTTTCACCGAAGGACCACTGCCCTAACTAATGCATCTTCTCAAACTTTAACCGAAGGACTACCGCAGCCCCAATCGCATACACACCGGCTTTCGCAGCCTACCTCATACACCGGCACACGCACACGTGCATCATCAATTAGGATTTACATCTACTGGTTCACAGATTCATCTAATTTATTTCATATACATATGCAAACCTAAACCAAGATTTAAAGCATATATCCATGTATCAACACGGCGTTCCACAAATCACGTCACATGCCTATAAAACTCTAGGTTTTAAAGCATAAACCACATTACACATAACGCTATCACCTTATGTAATTCACTTACATATTTCGTACATAAATAAACAGTTATAAATGCACATAACCATGTATAACAATACATCACGATGCCACCTGTCGAAACAAATCAACATCCACTCACAGGGACAACCAAGCCTAACCTGAAGGCCAACACCAATCCCTCAAACCACGAGGTTACAAACACCACCTTTCTCCTCAAAGGATCAAGGGCTCAAACACACTCCATACCCAACCACGACACACACAACCGTGCCACAGCACCTAAAACCAACCACGCACGTCACACCCGAGGACGGCATCACACAAACACCCGAGGTCACCACATGACCCCCAAAACCATAACGCCATTAACCAAACCCCAAAAGGGACCCAAAGATATTTGAATTACCTAATTTTCATAAATTAATCAATTGAATACCAAAGAACACCAATTGAAAACCAAAATCCAACCACCGAACCACCAACAAACAGCCCAGAATTCAGTCGATTGGACCCAACCCCCAGTCGACTCAAAAACACACTAGAAACCACCAAAAATCCCAGGAGCACTATCTAGTCGACTGACCCTCAAGGTCCAGTCGACTAAACCCAAGAACACATGATCCAGTCGACTGAACGCATAGGTCCAGTCGATTGAACCAGCCTAGAAATCATTTTTAGCTACGGGTTCAACCTCAAAACCTCAAATCGAAGCCTTTAAACACCGATCTAACACCCGCAAACATCCACACGCCTAGGCCTAACACCAAGACCACCAAAGAAACATCCGGCACCCAATTCCATCCACGAAATCGCTGAAAATAAATTTTAAGCCCAAAATCCAACTTTGAAACAAACGCAGATCTACAACAATCTACCCGTTAAAAATACCCACGTTTACCCATAGCACCCTTATACAGTAGTAGGGTCTAGAATCCTACCTCGGTGAGTTAAAAACTCGATGCCTCGAATCACATGCAAAATCGAGCTTCGCTGGAATTAAATTCCGTCCGGATGGTTATGTAGCCCACCGTGCCAATAGCAAGGATCTGCTGTTGGATCGTTAAAAATTGAGTCCCGAGCCCTCGAGAACTTAGAGAGAAGACAGAGAGAAAATAAGAAGCTTACTGGAGAAGTTTTAGAAAATATCTTTATGAAAATATCTAATTCCAAATATTTATAGGCCTTCAAAATATCTTTTTTTTTGAATTTTCAAAATTGCACTAGAACACCCCACGGTCCCGAGAACCTTCTCCACATACATCTCAACCCTCAAACATGCATCAAAAGCATATAAAGCATGCTGCAACGAAAACGCATAACGCGCGTCGAAAAACGCTGAAAAAAAAACGGGTCAGGGTCCCACAAGAGGTATGATTGGACCTCTCTTATATTTAACTACTAGTCGTCCGGATATTATGTTTAGTGTTTACATGTGTGCTAGATTTTAATCAAATCCTAAATAATCACATATGATCGCAATTAACCGCATCTTTAGATACCTCTTAGGTACACAAAACCTAGGATTATTTTATTCAAGAGGAATAGCCTTTGAGTTATTTAGCTATTCAGATGCTGATTTTGCCGGATGCAAAGTAGATAAGAAAAGCACAAGTGGTATTTGTCAATTTCTAGGACACTCAATAATCTCTGGGTTTAGCAAGAAGCAAAACTCAGCGGCCTTGTCTATAGCCGAGACTGAGTACATTGCAGCTGGAAGCTGTTGTGCACAAGTTCTTTGGAAGAAACAACAACTAGAAGACTATGGTTTTCACTTAGATTATATTCCCATAAAATGTGATAACACTAGTGCAATTAATATATTTAAGAACCCTATACAACACTCAAGAACCAAGCACATAGAGATTAGACATCATTTCATAAGAGATCATGTGCAAAAAGGAAACATCGAACTTGAATTTATAGACACAGATTACCAATTGACGGACATTTTCACAAAACCCTTAAATGAAGAAAGAATATGCTATATAAGAAGAGAACTCGGTATGTTATGTGCTCCTATTTCATGATTTATATGCCATACTAACCATGTCTTTTCATTGCATTTCAAAGTATTTGATGTTCTTGTTTGAATGTAAAAATGTGTCGACACCACTTGAAAAAGTGTCGACACAAATATGTGTAGTGTTGACTGAAAACTGTATAGAAGTGGCACTGTGTGAAAAGTGTCCTCCCCTTTCTATTTAGTGTCGACACCGTTTTGGTTCCCTAACTCTCGGTAAATTTGTGTCGATACCAAGTTTAATCGTGTCGACCCAAATGGCCGAATGTGTTGACATCAATTAAAAATGTGTCGACATTAATTCTTTGTTTCGATACCCACACTCGTTACGAATTGTGTTGACACAAAATGTAATTTGTGTTGACATAATTCGTTAAGTCTATATATAGACACGTCTAACCCGAACAGTCACTTCATTTTCTCTCTCTCTCTCTATTAAAACTGTTCATCTCCCGCCCTTTTTCTTCTTCAAAATCCGTGTCGACCCCTCATCTTATTCCCCTTTCAATCCTCAATCTCAACCCATTTCCATCAAAATGCCTTCGAAAGTAATGGGTAAAGGATCCAAACAGTCGATCAGCGAGGGTTCTTCAAACCCTAGATTGTTGAAGAAGAAGAAATCTACAACGGCGATGGAGACTGTATGGGAAAACATAGCCACATCAAAGATAATCTCCTTCAAATCTCCTAAAATTTAACAATTTTATTTTTCTTCATTTGCAAATCGTAAAGTTGTTCCTGATCGGTCTATAGACTTCTCCTTCTTTGATTCCATAGAAATGAGATTTAGAGATATTTTTTCTAGCCTTGAGTGGAAAAAGGCTCCTTTAAATCAAAGAACCTCACTATCCCACTTTAATCAAGTCTTTCTATGCACACTTTCGTATATCTTTGATTCCGACCACCACTATCACCACTTGGGTGAATGGTAAAGACATTGTTCTGATTCTCTCCTCTTTGAATGAAATTCTTGGGATTCCCAAATAAGAAATCTGTGTTTATCATAACCAGAAATCTATTGAGGTTGAAAGTTTTTCATTTTTTGAATCTTTAAAAAACATTTCTGAGGGTTACAACATTGACTCTTCCAAGCCTTTAGAGGCTAACTCTTTGAAGCCTGAAATACGCATATTACATCACATGGTTAACCACATTTTTCTACCCCAAATGGGAAAATTTGGTGATGTTATTTATATGCATATTTTCATAATGTGGTGTATCCTTGAATAGAAAAATCTAGACTTAGGCTTCTTGTTCATCTCTCACATGCTCCACTCACACAGCAAGTCAAACTCCTCACTCCCACATGGGATGTATCTCACATGTGTTTTTTGCCATTTTGGCATTAATCTTTCTGAGGAGAAGGCTGCTGCCTTTTCAAAACATGACTTATATGGCAGTTCCTCTCTCAAACATATGTAAATTATCAATGTTGATGGTGTCTGGACTACTACTCGTCGTGGTACTCCTGCATCTGCAAGAACTCCCCATCTTGCTCCTCGAGACATTTTTTTTTCTATTCCAATTGACCTTGATTCTCCTCCCTCTCAACTTTTTGACACTCCCGGTCCATCATCTGCTCCTCCTCCTCTTGTTTCTTCATCTATTCAACCTGTCTCATCTTCCACTTCTGTTCATGTTGACCTATCTGAGGATGTGTCTTTGATCAATTCTTTATCCTCAAAAGTGACTCTTTTTCAAGCAAAAGTCGATCAGAACTTTTTTGATCTAAATCACACTGTCTCAACCCTTTTTGAAAAAGTAAAATCTATTGAAAAATCCAACCAATCTTTGCAAAAAGAAGTAGAACGAGCCACAGACGTCGGACGGTCTTTGTGTCGTACAGTGGACGATAGCATCGTCTCCATTGTTAATGTAAACACGGCTATCCTACGACAAGTTCGAAAAGAATATGATGAAAGTGTAGTCATGGCTGCACAAACCAACTCTCAAAAAGTTGAAGAACACCTCCAGTGGATCAAAGAAGCCTGGGCTAAACAGTTCAAGCCCAAGGAAACAAAGGAAGAAAAAGCCGCACGACTCAAAAGGGAAGCAGACCTTGCTTTGGCAGCACGCTATGAAGCCATGGCCACAACCGAAGCTAAGGATGAACGAGCATGAGCATCAAAAGAACGGGCCTCTGCTAGCAAGGAAAAAGCCAAGGCGAAGAAGGATTTCAAACGCTTCATGGATGATCAGTAGCACTTCTTTTTGCTGATTACAAAAGGGGAGAGAAGAAAAGGTAATTGAGTGAAGGGGAGATGAAGAAGAAGTTAAGAAGTTAAGAAGTTCAAACATTTCTTTTAAGTTTTTTTTGAAGATGAAGATGTAACACATACAATTTTTTTCCCTCTTTGGTTGCATGGGTTAGTTGATTGAATAGTTTGAATGGTTGTTTTGAAAACATTTAAAATGTTTGGTTTAAAGGGTTTGGATGTTTAACATACATTCTCTTTTGGTTGGATGGAAGTTTAAACATTTTTTATGGAAGTTTAAACATTTCTTATATGGCTATGAATGAATGAATGAATGACTATTTATATCTTGTTCAAATATCTATGAATGTTGTTGAATGGTTTGGTAGTGAATACTTATATATGTTTTTGATATGTGTTTGGATTATTAAAATAAATCACTTTACACATATTCACCATTTTTGCACATATCTTAAACTCATAATGTTTCTTAATCTTTTGTTACAAAAATGTATGCTTTCTCTCTATTGAATGCTTAACCACTATGATTATATATGTTGTTTAAGACATATTGATAAGGGGAGAATTCTTATTAAAAATTATTTTTAATTATTTTCTAAAAAATACTAATATGGTTGTAATCATAAAAAAAAAGAAAAATTATTAGCTCTAAGGATTTTTTATTTTGATTTTGATGATTTTCATAATTCATTTTCTAAGAATAAATGACTTTAAAAGAATAATATTTTTATATTTTCAAAATAAAAGTGTTAACACATTTTGAACAAATGATTCGACACCTTAGTAAAAAAAATAACTTATTTCTCAAAAGGATTAAAACACTCACATATTCTTAAATGAGAATGTTCTGTGTTGAACTCAATTGACAAATAAGTCAAACACTTTTAAGAAAAAGTAAACTTGAATCACATCATGTGTGTCAATCTCTTTAAATAAATATTTTGATACCCTAGCTGTTTTATGAAGTCATCCTTTCAGGTATCAAAGTTAGTGTCGACACAAACAAGTTTTGTGTCAACATAAAAGAGCCATAGCTCTCAGGACTCAAAATGAGTCGACACAAATTAGTTTTGTGTCGGCACAAAAGTGTTTCTCACTTTTGGTATCCAAAATTTTGGGTCAACACAAATGGAAATCGTTTCGGTACAAAAGAACCGAGGCCACCTACAGCATTTGAGGTGCTAACACCAATTGAAAATGAGTCGACACAAAAGTCCTGAGACTGCCTGAAGAATTTATAGTGTCGACACCAGAGACCTCAAGTGTTGACAAAAATATACCGAGACTTCCTGAAGAAATTAGTGTCGACACCAAAGAAGATATGAGTCGACATAAAGTGCCTCATCCGGATGTTGAAGTTTCAAACGAGTCGACACCAGATCCAAATGTGTTGACACCATGATGTTAGTAAAGTAGTGTGCAGAAATTGTGTTGACCCCACAGAGAATTTAAGTCGACCCAACCACTTAAGGATCCAGCCCTAGACATTTTGTGTTGACACCAAAGGTATTTGTGTCGACACCTATGACGAAAATTCAAACTCGCAGCAAATCTCAATGGTTGGATTTTTGACATTTATTACTCTCACCTACCTCCAATGGTCATGAATGCACAAGAGCTTATATAAGGAGTAATTTCTCAGCATTTACTCAAACTGGAGACCTACATTTACTGTTATATTACTTGAATCAAATTCAGAATTCTCAAGTCCTCATTTATTGTTGAATCTCTAGCTCTTGTTCCTCATCTCTCTTTACTTTCTTATTTATTGTAAATTATTTCTGTAAAGAAAGTGAGCGTTCTTCATTAATACTCTTCATTTATTGTGTTTAAGGGTGAGTCACTCCTTATCCTTTGAGTGAGTCAGTAAATCTCATCAAAGAAGAGTTCAAGAGAGATTAAAAGAAAACACGGGCTTATTTTCATAAGATCTTCTTGAAGCTGTTTTAGGCTCGTGAATGTGTCCGTAAATATTCGGTTTACTCAAGCGAAATCTTGAAGTTGTAAAGGTTTGGAATGCGCTCGTGAAGAATTCTATATAGTGAAAATACTCAAGGGAGAACTTGAAGAGTGGACGTAGGCTTGGAAGAAACCGAACCACTATAAAATCCCTGATGTCTGATTTTATCTCTCTATCTCTAACCTTTTTATTATTTTAATTACTTGAATATTTGCTTATTTTGCTTTAATTGATTGCAATATTAAAAGATTTTTAAAAAAATTTTAAAATTGTTATTTATTTTTTAAAATCCAATTCACCCCCACTCTTGAGTTGCCTAGAATTAACATCTTAAACTCTGTTATGGCCGTGCAAAATTCAATTGACCCAAATACCCTTAACTCTTAAACTTTGTTTTGGCCTTCCACTAGATGAATTAGACTGTTCGAAGCTTACTGTTTCCACTAACGAAATAGGGTTCCATTCGATTCAAAGAAGTCGTAGATCTGAGGACTGAGGTACACAAAGTTGTTCTTTATTCGCAATCAAGGAAAAGCTCTCCTTTTCAATGTTCTAGGGAGGTAATATGTGGAGAAAAATGTCAAACTGTTTGTTTCTTCGATTTTGGTTTCTTTCTTCGATTTTGATTTCTTTCTTTCTTTGATTTCGGTTTCTTTCTTCTATTTTGGTTTTTTTACTCCCGAATTTGGTCTCCCTACTCTGGATGTTGGTTTCTTAACCTATTTTTGCTGATTTTTAATTTTTGTACTCTCAATTTTGGATTTTAGGGTTTTCTTTTCTGAAATTGGGGTTTTGTACTCCCGATTTGGGTTTCTTTACTCTCGAGTTTGGTTTTCTAAATTAGCTAAGAAACCTGCTACTTCAAGCACCCCTCTGGAAACCAAAACAAAAAATAGAGATTAAGGTGAACGTATAATCATATATTCCACTAAAGTGGGTAAAATGTTTTAAATACAGTTTGTACCATAAAAAGTGGAAAAGCATATCAGGCAGGATATTAATCTGTCAATATGATCACCATCTGACACCTGCAACAGCAACGATTTTAAAATGCAATACTGCAAAGTACTCAAACATATGAATTAACCTTAGAGAAATAGAAAACAGCTCTTGTTTCTATGTATTGTATGCAAACTAGAGTTAGCTTCTGTAGATCTACAAACAAATTATCCCCAAAATATGTTCTTCTTAGAACATATATCATGTTTTGTGACTTATAATGCTAGCATTCAGTTTCAAAATAATGATGCTTTTTTCAGTACAAGGAAAAAAATTCTTCAGGTAATGTTCACCATTGTATACGGGATACATAAAAAGGGTAAATAAATAGTTATCTTTAATACAAAAGTTATCTTTAGTTCCTTACTAATCAAACGAGGGTAAAGAAATCACAATCAATTTAACCCATTTGTTGTTGGTTTCTTTTAATGCAATAACCTACATTTTTTTGATTGCAGTTTGTCATGGCAGTTTACAACTTACTGGTGCACTACGAAGGGAAGGTTCACGCCATAAGCAATGTTGATCCTGACTACTACAGCTATATCGACTTATTGGATGATATTTCTGAAGTGGCATTAGGTAACTTATCTTCATCACTTTTAATTGCTATAAAGGTATATCCCATTCCCTAGGGGTCATATTTCGGGGTAGAAATTTGTGGTGATTCGGATGTGTTGCATATGTTTAAGTCTTACTCTATAAGCAAATGTCAGATACCATTATACATATAAGTTGAATAATGCATTGCTGTAAATACTCAATATTGTGGGTCAAGTATTGGGGTACCAAATTCTCAAGTACGAACAAGGGATAAGAAAGGTACTACAAATGAGGGAGATACTAGGAATGAAGGAGATACTTGGAATGAAGGAGATAAGGGGGGATTTAAAGATATGTTTGTTGGAAGTGATGATGAGATGTTCTTCTATAGTGGTAGCGATGATGAAGAGTGGAAATACAATAGTGATATTGAAAATAGTACTAACAGTGATAACACTAATGAAGGTAACTCTATTTCTGATGCTTCAAAGTCTGACAATGACGACATTCTCTTGGATTTCCAATTCGATGACAAGTGTGAATCATACTTTGATGGAGAAAAAGAAGAGAAACATTTGAAAACAATTGATAGGCTTATGAAAGGTAAGTTATTTGAAAGAAAGGGTAAGAGAATTGACTTAGAGGTGGATATGTTGTTTCTAGATATTAAGACATTTAGAGATGTGTTGAAGGATTATGTCATCCAATAAAGTTTTCAAATTGTTAAAGTGAAGAATGAAAGAAAAAGGGTGACTGCACACTGTGGTGGAGAAGGGTGTAAATGGAGGATTCATGCCTCTTCTCTTCTCGATGGGATTACATACGAAATCAAAACGAATCAAAGTGAGCACACTTGTAGTAGAACTGAAAAGAATGCAGAGGCAAATTCCACATGGATAGCTAAAAATCTAGGAAAGAAGTTGAGAGAAAATCCTGAGATAAGTCTAGGTAGGATGAGAGCACTATTGAAGGAAAAATATGGGATTGAGGTAGGAAGAATGTAGTTATATAGGGCCAGGAATAAAGCTATAGACTCATTTTAGTGTAATCATGAAAGTTCATATTTGAAACTTCCAATGTACGTAGCTAAACTGAGGAGGAGTAATCCAGGCACTTTGATTAAAATTCAGTTGGATAGGGAGTCATCTCAAATGAACCCTTGTTTTAAAAGACTATTTGTTTTCCATGAAACTATGACTACAACGTTCATTAAGGGGTGCAGACCATTTATTGGACTTGATGGTTGTCATTTGAAAGGGCAATTTGGTGGAGTTTTATTATGTGCAGTTGGTTTGGATGGCAATGATGGGATATTTTCTCTTGCATATAGCATTATAGAAAGTGAGACTAAAGATAGTTGGTTATTCTTCCTTAGCTACTTATGATTGCATTGGGAGTACTGCAAATGGTATAGAAATTGAACCTTCATGTCTGATGGACAAAAGGTATAGCTCCCAAAAACTTAATTTTAATAACTTCAATTTGTTAATTTCAGAAATTGTTTCTTTCAGAATTTATCATTATGTATGCTCATTTCTTTCAGAGTATTCATTTGGCACTCAGTGAGTTTTTTTTCATGCCTCTCTTCGTCATTGCTGTAGACATCTCTACAACAACTTCAAGGCAGTATATCCTACTGTGCAGCTTAGGAATTACTTTTGGAGGGCTGTGAGATCACCTAATGAAGCCACTTTCAGAAAGTACATGGATGACATCAGAGGCGTTTCTGAACCAGCATACACTTGGTGGTCAAATATTCCAGTGCAGACGTGGGCAAGGTATACTTTGATCATGGTGTTAAGAGTGACCACGTCACTAATAATATCACTAAATCTTTTAACAATTGGGTTGGTGATTTGAGGAGCAAACCAATTATAACACATGTAGACTTACTAAGAAGAAACATCATGAATAGGATTAGAAAAAAGGTTTGAGAAAGGGTGCACATGGGATTCACATATTACTAAAATCACAAAGAAGAAGCTAAATAGATTGCAGAGGGAGTCTAGGCATTGTGACATTATGTTTGCTAGTGGTGATGAGTTTAAGGTTAATGAGGGTAGTTCTAGATATGTTGTATTTGTTGATAGGAGACATTGTTCGTGTGATTGTGGGCGATAAGTGGGATTCCTTGTAAACATGTAGTTGCTGCATTGAATTATAGGAGAATGAACTGTACTACATTTTGTGATGATGTTTTTTCTAAGAAGAAGTTGCTCATTGCATATGATGGTATGGTGCATCCCCTTCTTGATGAGTCCATGTGGCCAGAAGACATGGGTGATCCTTTAGGTCCTCTAAAGCTACGCAAATTACCAAGACGGTCTAAGAAAAATAGGAGAAGAGAAGTAGATGAAGGGGAACCTGGGAGTAGTAGCCAGAGAAAGTTACATACTATATCATACTCAATTTGTAATCAATTTGAGCATAACAAGAAGGCATATCAAAAAGCTTCAATTGCATCGGCAAGTAAAGGTGGAGGGAGGGGGAAAGCCATGGTATGTATGCTCATATTAATTATTCATGATCTTTCATTTATTACATATCAAATATCTTTCAGCTCTTACATGTGAATTATCTTGTAATAAGCTGCACCTGGTGGGGGGTACAGCAAGAGAGAGAGAGAGAGAGAGAGAGAGAGAGAGAGAGAGCTGTAACTAGTAATGCTGAACATGCTGGAAATGCAAGTGGAAGTGCAACTGAAAGTGCTGCAAGAGGAAGAGGGAAGCTGCACCTGGAAACGCTGGACATGCTGGAAATGCAAGTGGGAGTGCAACTGGTACCATTCTAACTCAAGCGAGTGGAGTTGGGGCTTCTGGCTGGTCCCTTTTTTTTTACTTGCACAGTCTTTTTGGACTGTTGTTTGTGAACATCTTTTGTGAACATTAGAATACAACCTTCTTTTGGGTGTTTATGGTTTAGATATGTTTGTATATGGCTGTTAATATGGACATGCATAGTGAAACAGATTCCATTTGTAGGTATGATCAAAATTGGTCATTTTTTGTAGGCATGATCAAAATTCCTAAATGGGATGAATTTGCATTCTAGTTTGTTTGCTGTGTACCGTGTACTGTGGCTGTGAATATGCCTGTGTACTATGGCTAGAAATGCATAGGGAGACCAACACTATGAGCTTGTATTCTTTGAAATGCATAGGGGAAAACCATGAACCACGAGCTTGTATTCTTTGAACATTTTAACTCAATGGTTTTCTTTTTTCAACATGAATCTTGTTCTCTTTGAAGCAATAAGAGCAGTATTAAGGGCTCCTCCTTTTTTTCCATGGTATGCTGAAGTATTTGTAGAGAAAATCAATAGTCTGAGTCTTTTGTTGATATGGTCCAGGTCATGATTCAGGATGTTCCAAATAAACATTCCAGCCTTACTCTCAACCTTTGACTATAGTGGATTTAGTATCTTGATTATCATGTTCATCCGGAGAACATATCATGTGGATCAAACATTTGAACATCCTCCTAGGGCCTTGGACCTCTTGGTTAAGAATTATAGAGACTAAAGTTTAATCCATTGGATGTCGCCTACCACTTGATATTGGCAAAGCACCAAGAAGTTTTAAAAATTAACGTGTAGCATTTAGAAGTCCCAAACATAACTCCGATTCTATGATTTAATTGCCTAACAATATAGTTCATGTTTAATGAGACTAAGAAATTATGATTTATTGGGCTTTCTTGTGAACTGTGAATGTCATGATAGACAAACAATTTGCTTTTCTTATGTTCAATTCTTCCAAATGCCTCATTATGTTCATCTATATTCAGTTGTTAGTAATGATGCTTCGTTTTTTTTTCTCCCTTTCTTTTGCTATAAGTTCTTGGTTTTACTTGTCAATGGCATTACCACTGCTTTGCCGCTGGTAGTTTTACTACAGTCTTCGATATTATTCCACTCTAGAATTGGTAGGTTACCGTTAAAAAAAGGGTTTAAACATTCGTGTTGTCCTTTGAATTCCTTGTCTAAAACAAAGATGGTCCGACTCTATTTCAACAAAAACGAGTTCAGAAACCAACTTCCAGAGTACACAGCCACAGTACAATTATTTGCTGATTTTAATTTAGTCTCCCTACAATTATTTGAATTTTTTTTCCTATACAAGCCAGTGGAGTTCCGAGCCAATGGAGTTCAAAACTTAGTCTAGTTAGGTGAAGGCATGTTAGAAGATAACCATCCCCTGGTTGCTGTCTTTTTTTTTTCTTCTAATTAATGGTAGTTTGGGAGTTAAATAGTTGGAAACCCACTTATAGGGGTAAATTTGGCATTTTTCAGTGTTTATCTTGCTGATGTCATCCATTTTCGTTAAGTAGCTAACGACTTTGTAACAGTGGTACTTAAGTGTTACTATTTTTCTTAAAGTAAGGAGGTGTAATGTGATTTCAAAGAATACGATGGTAGACAGTAATATAAGAAAAAAATACAAGGGTCTAGGTGTAATTTACCCTACAATCAATTGGCTTTTTTTAAATATTTTTTTACATCTATTTTTTTATAAGAAAGCCAAAAAACTAAAAAACCTAAAAAACTAAAAAACCTAAAATAAGATAAAAAAAACTAACCCAAATATAAACTGAATGTATACGCATATGAATACAACTCGCACATAATTAACCTTCCACCAATTCCTCTCTCTTTTTTCCTTCCTCCCATAATAGCAATGGGGCAGGACCGCAATGAATTTATGCATCTTGATTTCATTTTTTTGTTTTATGAAAGAAGTGATGCCTAAAAAGAAAAAAAATTTAAGTACGCTCGATCTATTATGTGATATTGTCTATGTGATACGTATTTTTTAACAAATGAAAATATGCAATGTATTATGTGATATTGTCTAAGTAATACTCCCAACAAATAAAAATGTGAAATATACATTAAATAGATCACTCTTGTCTCCCGCCTACTCAACAAATGTGGGCTAGACTAACATTGTTCAACGAGACTATTTTTTGCTACATGATTGCATGAGAGTATCACGTAAATAATATCACATGATACTCCTATTATGATTGATATACTGAAAATCATGTTCTTAGTATTTTAATAAAATTAATTTTTTATTTTATGATAATCTTAATGAGTAATGTATGTATATCATTTTTTTAATATTATGCTTATATGTCCTTTATTCTATATAGTATTTAATTTGGTATATATAGTACGATTTACACACAGAAGATCATATTTTAAGTTCTTGTATAATATAAGTTTTATGTTTATAGTTCAGATATAAATGGACATACCATCGGTACGACTGTAGCACGGGTTTTAATAGTCTTATCTTGGATACAGAGAACAAATAATAGCGTCGTCTATTGTTCTAACTTTCTATACTAGTACACTTTGTGTGTATTGAACGGGACACATTAGGAAAATAAATTTTATACTGACTATATAAATTAATTCACACTCCAAGGTTATTATGAATAGTGCTTATGCTCCTAATCTTTAAATAATTATTGATTTGTGTATATTTAATATTCGTTATTTTGATTCATTAGAAGGTGCGATCATATATGGGTCTATATTCTCGGTGAGTTGGATAGCAGTATAATTTATATAGTGAATATTAATTATTGACGGAATTTACATCCCGAAAGATTTGGATTGGCGATACCTCCTTAAAAAAGCTTAAAGTTTTGACCGGGCCAAACCCTGTAAGTAGATTTGATTATCTGGCGGTCAAATAAGTTAAGCGAAAGGGTTTAAGAAATTACAAGATGTCGATTAAATTAAATTACCAGTAATTAAATTTAATTAACGGGTATTGAAAATCTTAACGTGAGAATAAATGATAAGCAATTAATAACAGGAGCTCAATACAAGAAGATCTTGAGATTATGTGTCATATTGCAATTATAGTTCTTTAGTGGTATGAATTATAATTCAGTATTTTATGAAAATTGCAAAAATCAGTACAAGATTTTAATAATTACAGATACAGCTACGAGGTTTTCTTAATTGCAAAAACTATCGATGGGTGTCTATATTCCACTAGAAGTCTTACTCATAATTATTTCACAGGTCCCTGTTGTAGCCTTATAAATATGCAGGTATAATAAACCAATTTCATAATTTATCTTCAAGAGTAAAGCTGTCCAAGTTCTACCGGTACGAGTTCTTGATAGATTATAACCCACACTATATTCGAGAATCGTATAAGAAAATACAGTAGAAGGTCTGACGGGAGCTTCAATTTGAAATTAAATCGTAGTTGAAAAATCTACCGGTAAAAATGTATTTTTCTAAATTAACTTTTGTTGCACGGGTTTTATTTTGATCGTTCAATATCAAAAGTTTTATCTAAAATTTGTTTCGGCATTTGTCCGTCCAGTTAATGTTTTACCAAAAATCGTTTACAAAAACAATGATCTTAGCAGTTTTACCTCTACCATTTGCGAGAGCATCCAATAATTACTCCTAAAAATCAAGGATTTTTTTAATGCAATAAGGGTTTTGACACTTGGGCTCCGTTTGTTTCTACTGCAAATATTCTTAGTGAAAATTATTTTTAGAATATTTTCTAAAAAATAAATTTTTTATGCATTTGATTGTTACTTTGAAAATAATAGTGTTGACGGATCTGGTAGTATTAGAATTGGTAGCAATTGAGGCAGTGGAAGCAATGGCGGTGGTGGTAGCGGTGACCCCCGATCCTTGATTTTCAACCCATGACCTTAGACCCTCGACCCCCAAACCTTGGGATCCAGATCCTCGACCCTCGACCCTCGACCCTTGGATCCCCAATCTCGAATTCTCGGACACTCGGGCCCCCAACCTAAGACCCCCGACCCCCGACCCTAGACCCCTAGGCACCTAGATCCTCAGACCCCTGACCCCTATTCCTTGAACACCTCATATGCCCAAACCCTCGACTCAGGACCCCTGGACCCCTAATCCCCGAACCCCAGCTCCTAAACCATTGATC
>JAOTRH010195529.1:0-11456 GCA_034768845.1 Heliamphora exappendiculata
TATTATCCAATTAAAGACATTTATTTATAGAAAATAAAATATGAAAATTATCAAAATCAATTAAAGAAGCTCTTGGGCTAACAGGTTCCCATTTTTCTTTTTTACTTCTCTTTTTGATGTATTTTTTATGCTTTACTTTTCTACTTCTCTTTTTAACCAGTTTCCTGATTTTATTGTTTGTGAAATTCAACTTTATTGCATTTGGCTCCATGTTGGATGACTACCAGGTATACTGAATATTTTACTATATTACCCGTTCATTGTCATGGTTTTTTAGTTAAAACATTACATTTGAAATTTTTTGTGATTTTTTGGTTAAAATATTAATCTAAACTTATGATTAAATGAGATGATTTCATGATAATTCGGTGAAGTGATGAATTTGGGACCTATAGTGAGATATTTGAACTAGGTAACTCGTTAAGTTGGGTTGTGAAAGTTAAACTTGGAATGAAATTGTTAAAGAAAATTTCACTTTTCATTTTCATGACTTTCTCGCTACTTCAACTCCAAAAAAATATAGAGTTTTTCTCTTTTTGGCATTTCTCATTACTATCTCGCTAATCAAATGGACCAACATTTGTAACAATTATTGTATTTGAAGATGGTTTGTCAGCTTAAATTATGGCATTATAGGGAAATGTTGAGGATGGAATTAGGGATTCTAGTAGGCTTAACAAAGACTCTAGTCTTGAAAATGTTAATAGTGGGGAATTTATTCTGAAGGAGCTTCCTGAGGTTGGACAGGAGGAAGAGTTGCAAAATTCTAGTATTCCTGGCACTTCAAATGCTATTAGTGATAATGTGATGCTCTACTCGGTTAATTAACCATTTTCATGAATTTTGGGAGTAATTTGTAGTTTCGGTTTGTGATACAGTAATTGGAAACAATGTATGGATTAATTGTCTCTTGTAGTCTTCGTGTGAATTGCAAAGTTCGTTGAAGGTTGGTGATGCCAACAAGTGCTTGGACAATGTTGACAATGGGGGTCTGAATTTGGCAGATGGGAACATAGAGGAAGAGGTTAATTGCTTGGTGAGATGCCAGTTCTTAGTATGTTTTTTTTGTTTTTTCTTTTCTTAGTATGAATGGAGTGGTTGATGAACCAAAGAATGGAGGCTTATTTAAGGTACAACATTTGTTTTATCGTAATTGGTGCTTGAAATTGGATTCATATGCTCCCATTAATGTGATAATGTTTATTAATCATAAGGGATCTAGTGAGAAGAAATAAGAATATGATCACTATTTGTAAATCTATGAATTTAAGGTTAACTTCATGACGTTTTGCCTTGTAACTCTTGTCTACAAAATTGGTTAAGGATTGTCGAAGTAAGGATAGCTAATAAGAAGAAGAGGGCGAGTTGTCAATTTTTTTTCCTGTGCTTACGTTTGAGTTGTAGTTACCTTAGATTTTACTTTATTGCTCCAAAATGTGATTGGTTTTTCTATTTTGGGTTCCCATTTTTCTTTTTTACTTCTCTTTTTGATCTATTTTGTCTTCTTTACTTTTCTACTTCTCTTTTTTATCAGTTTCATGATTTTATTGTTTGTGAAATTCAACTTTATTGCGTTTGGCTCCATTTTGGATTACTACAAGGTATAATGAATATTTTACTATATTACTTGTCCATTGTCATGGTTTCTTAGTTAAAACCTTCAATTTGAAATTTTTTGTGAGTTTTTGGTTAAAATATTAATCTAAGCTTACGATTAAATGAGATGATTTCATGATAATTCGGTGAAGTGATGAATTTGGGAGCTAGAGTGAGATATTTGAGCTAGGTAACTTGTTAAGTTGGGTTGTGAAAGTTAAACTTGGAATGAAATTGTAAAAGAAAATTTCACTTTTCATTTTCATGACTTTCTTGCTACTTGAACTCCAAAAAAAATATAGAGTTTTTCTCTTTCTGGCATTTTTCATTACTATCTCACTAATCAAATTGACCAACGTTTGTAACAATTATTGTATTTGAAGATTGTTTGTCAGCTTAAATTATGGCATTACAGGGAAATGTTGAGGATGGAATTGGGGATTCTAGTAGGCTTAAACAAGACTCTAGTTGTCACGCTCCAAAACCCAATGTCACGTGAAAATTCACCAAATACCAATTTTATAAAAATAAATTTTCATACATTCAAATCCACTTGTTGAAATCAAATGAAAACCCAATATGCATATCTCATAAACAGTAAATATCCTGTGTAACATGCATAAGTATATTGCCTTGAGGCATAAACCACATAAGCATGCTAACACATTGCTACATAGGTTCATGCTAGACAAACCCCACATATCGAGGAGAAGCAACAAGAATGACGCGTCAATCTGGATAACCTACTCAGATTTTCTACTAGAAATCACGTCAACTAAACGCGTTTCTAACTTGGCTCCCAAGTTTGTTAATCCAAACGCTCAAAGGCAGGACTAATCAATCCCAAGGTCCAACCCCCACGCTCACATATACACATCATTCTCGCATTCAACACGCTATCATGCTCGTTCTATCAGAACATCTAAACATAAGCAATCAAGCACACGTAATCAACCTCACACGGTGATGCAATCACTTCACACGACTCTTAGGTATTCGAACCCAAAACTCTGATACTAATCTGTCACGCCCCAAACTCCGGGTCACGTGAAACACCCACAAGTAACCAAACATAACACCCAACCCGAGAATACACCCTTAAATAAAACATACATGCATTACATATATCTGCCAGACGACTTACATTATACGGTTCCAACACCGAAAAAATATGTATACATACATGAAACAGAAAGAACAAAAGGAAGACTACAGCTCTTCCACCACTCCAGCAAGCCCGAATCAACCTGCGTGACCGATACCTAAAAAATGTTTCAAATCGCACACCGTAAGCCAAAGCTCAGCAGATACTAGACAGCACATGCAATATAAGCTAAATATGCTAGGAAAATGAGGTGCAATTTAGACTCTCTTTCAAGCCTTTAAAACAATTTTCACATGCAAATAGAAAAGCAAAGATACAAACCATCTTTTGACTCACTCACAAGAGCCCTGAAAATAGTTTTAAAAGGGATTTTAGATCGCGATTCACATGACTCTTAAAAACAATTTGAAATTAGTTTTATCCATCCCACAATGCATTACATGCAATCCATAAATTTTCTCGAACTTTTACCGAAGGACCGCAACCCTGCCTAATGCAACACAAAAGCATATAACCGGCCCTCTCACGCCGCAACAACAACTCTACATAACACGGTGACACGCACCCAACACAAATATTTTCTCGGGCTCACACCGAAGGACCACTGCCCCATCTAATAGACTTCTCAGGCTTTCACCGAAGGAACTATCCCAACTAAACCACTTATCGGGCTTTCACCAAAGGACCACTGTCCCAACTCATACACTTCTCGAGCTTTCACCGAAGGACCACTGTCCCAACTACTACCTTGTTAACTAGGCTTAACATTCACCGACCCACGTGTTCATCTATCCCATTCTATACACATATGCATAATTAAACCAGGATTTTAAATGCATATAACCACGTACCAACATTACGTTACACAAACCACGCCACATGCTACACATGCAACTCACGCTACACTTGCAACCCATGTAACATGCACTATATGCATCGATTCCTCATAATCTACACATACATGCCTATAAAACTCTGAGTTTTAAAGCATAAATCATGTTACACGTAACGATACCAAATCATGTAATCCGTCCACATAGTCTGTATATAAATAAACTAGAGTTATAAATTCACAAAGCCAGTTATAAACGCACATCATGATGCCACCCGTCAAATAACTCGACAAGACATCACGTGCCACACACTCGTCATCTGTTACCCGAACGACCCGCCTTGTGAAACCCTGACCCGTTTTCTTTTTTGGCATTTTCGGACGCGCGTTACATGTTTTCGTTTGATCATATTTTTATTGCTTTTGATGCATGATCGGCTTAGATATACATGCGGGGTAGGTTTCCAAGGCCATGGGCTGTTGTGGTGCAAATTTCAAAAATTTTTAAAAATATATTTTGGAGGCCTATAAATATCTGGAGTTAGATATTTTCAAAAAAATATTTTTCAAAACATAACTCCTAAGTTTTTTATTTTCTCTCTGCCTTCTCTCTAATTCTAGGGAGCCCGAGGCTCGGTTTTTGACGATCAGGCTACAGATCCTTGGTATTGGCGTCATGGGCTACGCAACCATTTACTCAGAATTTGATTCTAGCAAAGCTCAATTTTGCACGTGGTTCGAGGCATCGAGTTTTAAACTCATCGAGGTAGGATTCTAGACATATATGTGTTATAAGGGTGCTATGGGTAATCGGGTGTCTTTTTACCGATCAAATTGTTGTAGAATAATTTTCTGTAAAGTCAGATTTTTGGGTTAAAAACTGAGTTTTTGTCGATTTCAGTGGATGGAATCAGGTGTTGGGTGTTTCTTTTGAGGTCTTAGTGTTAGGCCTCGATGTGTGGATGTTCATGGGTGTTGTTTTGGAGTTTGGAGGTTTTGATTCGAGGTTTGGAGTGCTGAACCCGTAGCTTGAAAATGATTTTTGCCATTGTTCGGTCGACTGAAGCATGAGGTTCGTTCGACTGAAGCTTGGTTTTTGGGTTCAGTCGACTAGACCGAGGGGTTTGGTCGACTAAACCATGTTCCCAGGCATTTTTTGTTTTCCAGTGTGGTCTTCGGTCGACTGAAGTGCTGGGGTGTGTTTTAGTGGTTCTGTGGGTGGGTTTTGGTTTTCCATTAGCGTACTATGGTATTCATTTGATTGATTTATGAGAATTAATCAATTCAAATACCTGTGGATTCCTTTTGGGGTTTGGTTAATGGCGTTGTGGTTTCGGGGGTCGTGTGGTGGCCCCGTGTATTTATGTGATGCCATCCTCAGGTGTGACGTGCATAGTTAGTTTAGGGTTTGTGGCAATGTTGTGTGAGTGCTGGTTATGTGCGCGACGTGTGGATTCATGGTTTGGTTAAAGGTGGGGTTCTGGTAAGAATCGTCCTGTGGGAAGTGCAGGTGTTGATCTCCGAAATAGGTGTTGGTTGTCCCGGTGGGTGGACGGATCCCGATTTGTGGACGGGTTGTTTGGTAAATGGATGTCGGCGTGTGGCATGTGATGTCTTACCTGATTATGTGGCGTCTTTATGTGGAACATCGTGTTTATACATGCTTTTTGCTTATAGAACCGTGGATAGTTTTATTTGGTACATGATAGTCGGATAAGTGGCCTTCTGTGGTCTTGAAGCGATTAGGGCTTCGGTTTGTAAATGCATGTGATATGCTTGGTGTTATCCCGTAGTTTCAGTATTATCCTATTGTATGTATTCGGTGTTACCCCGTTAATTTTAGTTTTATCCTGTAATATGCGGTGTTATCCCGTCGCATGCGATTTTATTCAGTGGTATAATCCGTAGTCGGCGGTTCCATCCCGTGACTTACGGTAAAGTATACGGTTTTACCCCGTGGTTTGGTTAGCGATTTTAACTCGTGGTTTGGTCTGTAATTTTATCCCATAGGATATGATTTTATCCCGAGAATGTATGTTTATGTACGGATCTTTATCTTAGTGTTAGGACTGTGGTTGTGGCGTGTGAGGGCCGATTGCATGAATTGCATTATGGGACAAATAGACCAGTTTTCAAATTATTTTTAAGAGTCGCATGGATCGTTACCTAAAAACCCCTTTTCAACTATTTTCAGGTCTCCTGTGAGTGAGACAAAAGATGATTGTATTCTCGCTTTCCCGTTTGCATGTGAAAATATTTTCAAGGCTTGAAAGAGAGTCTAAACCTGCACTTCGATTTTTTCTAGCATGGTTTGTTTATACTGCATGCTTGTCTAGTTTCTGCTGAGCCTTGGCTCACGGTGTGGGATTTGTTTTTCTTCAGGTACCGATCACGCTGGTTGATCTGGGGGTGCCGGAGGAGATGGGAGAGTGTAGTCTTCCTTTTTGTTAGTTTTGTTACATTTATGTTGTAACATGTTTTCTCGGCGTTGGAGTCTTGTAATGTTGCCGTTTAGCGTTCATATATATAATGCATGTATGTTTATTTTGGGAGTGTATTCTCGGGCTAGGTGTTGTGGTTGTTTACTTATGGGTGTTTCACCTGGTCCAGGGTTAGGGGTGTGACAACTTGGTATTAGAGCTCTGGGTTTGAATACCTAAGAGTCGTGGGAAGAGGTTGCATCACCGTGTGAAGTTGATTACGTGTGCTTAACAGTATGTGTTTAGATGTTTTGATAACATGAACGTGATAGCATGCGGGTCATATGTGAATGATGTGTATATGTGAGCATGGGGGTTGAATCTTAGGAGCGATAGTCTTGCCTTTGGGCGTTTAGATTAATAAACTTAGGACTCAAGTTTGAAACGCGTTTAGCTGACGTGATTTCTGACAGGGAATCTAAGTAGGTTATCCAGATTGACATGTCATTCTTGTTGGTTCTCCTCGGTATATGTGGAGTTGTTTAGCATGAACCTATGTGGCTATGTGATAGCATGGTAAGTGTTTAGCATTTATGTTCATGCAATGGGCTACATCTTATATGTTGTTTTGCTTTCATATAGACGTGATGTCGGCGAGACAAGGGCGAGGTCTTGGTCAAGGCCGTAGCCGTGCTGTTTGCCAAGGGGATATTCCTATCCCTGATGTTGGGGATGCTAATGCTCCCCTGGGACCGATGGACATGACGGAGTTGTTGCGTGTGCTAGTGGACTCTATCCAGTAGCTGGTTGAGACCTCTAGAGGCGAGGTTGTTAGGGAGAGGGTGCCTAAGGCGAGGGCTACAGTGGCGATGCGGGAGTTTTGGTGCATAGATCCGCCTACCTTTGCCAGAGATCCTGATCCTATTGTGGCAACTGAGTGGTTGGAGTTGGTGACGCAGATCCTCGACACGTTAGAGGTTGTGGAGGATGAGTTGCGGGTTTCTTTTGCCTCCTTTCAGCTGAGGGGTGCTGCTCACGCTTGGTGGAAATATGCAAGGACTATTGCAGGAGTTACTTGGGTAGCTTTTACGGGATTATTTCTGGAGAAATACTTCCCAGCTTTGAGGAGAGATTTGTATAGGGAGGAGTTCTACACTCTTACCTATGGGGCCATAGACGTCATGCAGCATGAGTCCAGGTTCACGTGCTTGTTCCGATTTGCACCTCAGTTGGTGAGCACAGACGAACTACGTTCTATGAGGTTTGAGCGGGGTCTGAGATCGGCGATCAGAGAGCGTGTGGCAGAAATGGGGATTCATGTGTTCACAGAGCTGGTAGAGGCAGCAGCGAGGGTGGAGAACACCATGATTGAGATCCAAGCTTCTAGGGAGGCCAGGATACCGCATGGTGGAGAAGAGGCGCAAACAGCTGGGCGTTCCAGCAAGAGGCAGAGGTCCTCTGGTCCCAGTTTTCATCCATCTAGATCACAGCAGTTCTCTGGACCATCACCATCAGTGGCTTCGTCAGGGAGGCCAGAGCAGAGGGAGGTCAGATGTTTCTAATGTGGACAGCCGGGGCATTGTGTGCCAGATTACCCGTAGCTGAAGCAGTCTAGGGACCCTTAGTTGAGGCAGGCTCAGAGTTCCATACAGGATCAATCACAGGGGACAGAGTTGTCGATTTGTTACAGATGTGATCAAACTGGACACATCCGCAGAACTTATCCCCAGAGGGAGGATGCGCCGAGCATGGATGGTACGCTAGAGGGTTTGTATGTGCAGAACCAACAACAGTATACCTTCAGCGAACAGAGGTACTTTCTGAGTCTGCAGGCTTTGGGCTAGTTTTCTTATTACGTCTGTTTGGATGTTGATGATGGATTCCGTGGGTGGTGTGCTATGTTGAGGCAGCGGTTGATGATGATGTGAGGTCGGGGTGGGTTGTAGATCCCGAGTCTTTGAGATATTTGGCCGTTATCTAGGATGCCTGACCTTGTTTGACTATATCCTAAGAATGGTTTGGGTGGCCATCTCGTGTGCCTGTGTCGATTGTGATCCGACGCGCGTTACATCTTTTCGGTTGAGCATATTTTTATTATTTTTGATGCATGATCAGGCATCGATATGCATGCGGGGTAGGTTCCCGGGGCCGTGGGCCGTTGTGGTGCGAATTTTAAGAAAGATATTTTGAAGGCATATAAATATCTGGAGTTAGATATTTTCAAAAAGATATTTTGAAAATGGTTTCCGCCGCTGTTCGGTCAACTGAACCATGAGGTTCGGTTGACTGAAGCTTAGTTTTTGGGTTTGGTCGACTAGACCAAGGAGTTCGATCGACTGAACCGTGTTCCTGGGCATTTTTGGTTTTCCAGTTTAGTCTTCGGTCGACTAGGGGCTTGGTTCGGTCGACTGAAGTGCTGGGGTGTGTTTTGGTGGTTCTGTGGTTGGGTTTTGGTTTTCAATTGGCATCTTATGGTATTCAATTGATTAATTTATGAGAATTAATCAATTGAAATACATGTGGATTCCTTTTGGGGTTTGGTTAATGGCGTTGTGGTTTCGGGGGTCGTGTGGTGGCCCCGGGTGTTTATGTGATGCCGTCCTCGGGTGTGACGTGCATGGTTGGTTTAGGGTTTGTGGCACGGTTGTGTGAGTGCTGGTTATGTACGCGACGTGTGGATTTGTGGTTTGGTTAAAGGTGGGGTTCTTGTGAGAATCGTCCTATGGGAGGTGCAGGTGTTGATCTCCAGATTAGGTGTTGGTTGCCCCGGTGGGTGGATGGGCTCCGATTTGTGGACGGGTTGTTCAGGTAAACGGATGTCGGTGTGTGGCATGTGATGTCTTATTAGATTATGTAGCATCTTTACGTGGAACATCGTGTTTATACGTGCTTTTTGCTTATAGAACTGTGGATAGTTTTATTTGGTACATGATAGTCGGATAAGTAGCCTTCTATGGTCATGAAGCGATTAGGGCTACAGTTTGTAAATGCATGTGATATGCTCGGTGTTATCCCATAGTTTCAGTATTATCCTGTTATATATATTCGGTGTTACCCTGTTAATTTTAGTTTTATCCTATAATATGCGGTGTTATCCGTGGTATGCGGTGTTATCTCGTGGTATGTGGTCTTATCTCATGGCATGCGATTTTATCCCGTGGTATAATCCGTAGTTGGCGGTTCCATCCCGTGGCTTACGGTAAAGTATGCGATTTTATCCCGTGGTTTCGTTGGTGGTTTTAACCTGTGGTTTGGTCTATGGTTTTATCCCATAGGATACGGTTTTATCTCGGGAATGCATGTTTATGTACCGATCTTTATCTCAGTGTTAGGACTATGGTTGCGACGTGTGAGGGCCGGTTGCATGTAACATGGATTGCATGAATTGCATTATGGGATGGATAGACCAATTTTCAAATTGTTTTTAAAAGTCGCATAGATCGTGACCTAAAAATCCTTTTTCAATTGCTTTCAGGGCTCCTGTGAGTGATTCAAAAGATGGTTGTATCATCGCTTTCCCGTTTGCATGTGAAAATGTTTTCAAGGCTTAAAAGATAGTCTAAACCTGCACTTTGATTTTTTCTTGTAGATTTTGTTTATACTGCATGCCTGTCTAGTTTCTGCTGAGCCTTGGCTCACGGTGTGGGATTTGTTTTTCTTCAAGTACCGATCATGCTGGTTGATCTAGGGGTGCCGGAGGAGATGGAAGAGTGTAGTCTTCATTTTTGTTAGTTTTGCTACATTTATGTTGTAACATGTTTTCTCGGTGTTGGAGCCTTGTAATGTTATCGTTTGGCGTTCATATATACAATGCATGTATCTTTATTTTGAGAGTGTATTCTCGGGCTAGGTGTTGTGGTTGTTTGCTTGTGGGGGTTTCATGTGGCCCGGAGTTAGGGGCGTGACACGCCCATACACTGGGACAACCCGTCCACACACCGGGACCCGTCCATGCACTGGGACAACCCGTCCACAAACTGGGACCCGTCCACACACCGAAACAACCAACGATATAGAAAATTGACATCTAACCCGGAGGTTAACACCCGAGCCTCCCCCAACACGATTCTCACCAGAACCCAACCTTTAAAGCGAACCACGGACTCACATGTCCCATACATAACCGTTATGCACACAATCATGCCACAACACCCAAATCTAACCATACATAACACTATGAGGACGGCATCTAAACGAACACCCAGGATCACGACACGACCCTCAAAATGACCACATGACCAACCGAACCCTAAAAAGAATCCAACAGTATTTCAGTTGATTAATTCCATAATCAATCAACTGAATACCGAAAGAAACCAATTGGAAACCAAAGATCCAACCATCAAACTAAAACACGAAGCCTCCAACTCCCATTCGACACCCTCGGACATACACACGCCCAGGCCTAACACCGAGACCTCAAAAGAAACACCCGATACCCGATTGCATCCATCAAACTCAACACAAAGCCCTTTTCCTGCCAAAACCCGATTTATCAAAATATAAATTAATTTTTTATGCATTTTTAACCGGTAAAAATACACATGATTACACATAGTACCCTTATAAGACATGAGAGTCTTGGATCCTACCTCGGTGAGTTAAAAACTCAATGCCTCAAAAAATGCACTTCGTCGAAATGAGAATCCGTCTGGATGAACATGAAGCCCTCAGCACGTAGAACACGAATATGCTACTCGATTGCCAAAAGCCAAGCCCCGGGCCCCCCGAAAGCTAGAGAGAAGGCAGAGAATAGAAGAGAGAGAAGAGATAGGCTTGAAAAGATATTTTATTTTGCTCAAAAATATATTTTGCAAGCTTTATAGATTTTTGCACCCAGCCACCACCGCTCAAGCGCTCGAACACTGCTCGAGCGGACCCTTGTCGACATACCCCTCTGCCATCACCCCGCTCGAGCGCACAACCATTGCTCGAGCAGTCAACCACTAACCGAACACTCTAGCACCACTCCGCTCGAGCGGTCAACCACTGACCGAACACTCTAGCACCACCCCGCTCGAGTGCACTCCCACCGCTTAAGCGCACTCCCACTGCTCGAGCGGTCAACGCTGGGAGAAAACCCAGACCAAGAATCGAAACCAAGCCCCCGCATGCATAACACATCTCTAAACATGTTGTTCTAAAACGGTTAAAACCATAACCAACACATCATAAAACATCGCGAAAAATAAAGCGGGTCAGGTTAGGGTCTCACAGATTAGATGCTAAAAAGAAAGATTAAGAAAATATTCAAAGAGATCAATGGTAAAATTTGACCTAATTATTGTAATATTTTATTATGTTTATCACTTGAACCTAAGTTTTTCTCTATGAGATCTAATCTTTTGTAGCTCTTTAGTAGCTTAGTGGTAGAGCAGTCAGTAGGAATGCAATTGGGAGGGGAGAGGTGAGGCAGTGGTGTGTTTGAGGTCCCTGTTCCCGTCCCTAATTTATTGAGGCTGGGATGGAGTGGGAAAGATCGGGGGAGACGTGGTGGGGGCAT
>JAOTRH010195540.1:0-11456 GCA_034768845.1 Heliamphora exappendiculata
TGAGTAATGTATGCATATCATTTCTTTGTTATGCATGGATGTCCAATATTCTGTATAGTATTTAATCTGGTGTGTAGGGTATGACTTACACACAGAAGATCAGATTTTAGGTTCTTACAGAATATAAGTTTTATATTCACAGTTTAGATGAAAATTGACATACAATCGGTACGACTGTGGTACAGAATTTTAGTAGGTCTGTCTTGACTACGAAGAACAGATAATAATGTCGTCTATTGTTTCGACTCTCTGTGCCAGTACACATTGTGTGTATTGAACAAGACATTTGGAGTAATTAATTTTATACTGACTATATAAATTAATTCATACCCCAATGTTATTATGAATAGTACTTATCCTCTTAATCCTGAAATAATTATTAATTTGCGTATATTTAATATTCGTTGTTTTGATTCATTAGATGGTGCGATCTTATATGAGTCTATATTCTCGGTGAGTTAGATAGCGGTATTATTTATATGGTAAATATTAATTATTAACGGAATTCACATCTCGATAGATCGGGATTGACGATACCCCTTAAGAAAGCGTATAAGTTTTGATCGGGCCAAACCCTACAGGTGAATTTGATTATCCGATGGTCAAATAAGTTAAGCGGAAGGGTTTAAGTAATATCAAGATACCAATTACATTAAATTGTCAGTAATTAAATATAATTGGCGGGTATCGAGAATCTTAAAATGGGAAGAAATTGTAAGCATTTAATAATAGGAGCTCAATGCAAGAAGGTTTTGAGATTATGGGTCAGAGTGCAATTATAGTTTTTTAGTGGTGTGAACTGTAATTCAGTATTTTATAAAAATTACAGAAACCGTTGCGTCTTTCCATAATTGTATAAATCGCTGGTAGGTATATGTGTTCTACTGGAAGTCTTACTCATAATTACTCTCCAGGTCCCTGATATAGCTCTATATATATGCGGTTAGGCTGAACCAGTTTAATTTTTTATAATCATATATCATATTTTTTCTTTCAAGATAAAAGATATCTTGGTTCTACCGGTACGAGTTCTCGATAGTCCATAGCTTACACTACGTTCGAGGATCACGTAAGGGAATACAGTAGAAGATCTGACTGGAGCTTCAATCCGGAATTAAATCGTAGTTGAATAATCGTTCGATAAAAGTTATTCTTCTAAATTAACTTTGGTTGCACAGGTTTTATTTTGATCGTTCGACGTCAAAAGTTTTATCTGGAGCCCGCTTCAACGTTTGCCCGTCCAATTAATTTTTTACTAAAAATCGTTTATATAAACAATGATCTTGGCAGTATTGCCTCTAACAAATTGGTATCAGAGTCGTCTTATTTTTTGTTTATAGTTATCGGGGCCGGGTAGTTTTAGAAATGTTGCTAACTTTATTTTGCAGGCGTTCTAATTCCGATTTTATGATCATAATTTATTTTTATGTTTGATTGAATGCGTGGATGATGATTAATTAATTTTTTTAATCATGGGGGTTGACCGTGATAGATTAATTTTTTTTAGATCGAATGTGAGCCTACAAGACATAGGTTTCTATGTAAAATATTTTATGTTTTTTAATTTTTTTTCTAATTTATTAGAAAGAAAAAAATAAGAACAGGTATGGAAGAATGAATGCGGCGGCAACCGGTGATGGTTGGCAATGGAAACCAGTGTTTTTTTTCTTTTTTTGCTTTTCAATTTTTTTTTCAGTTATGTTTCGGATAAAAAAAAATGCAAAACAGCAGCCGCAGCAGCCAAATAGTAGCAGTTTTAGCGACGCATGCATGCAATAAGCCGTTTGGTTGGATGAAGTTTGGTTGACAGTGTTTCTTTTTAAGGAAAATACTGAAGAGGTTTTCCATCCAAACACATGTAGTGTTTATTCAAACAAGGAAACTGATTCAGAAAAGAATTTTAAAGCTTATTCTTTTAAACAAGAGACTGAAACTCTTTAGTTTTTCGATTCGATCATAAAATTTGGATATATTTATCTTGCTTTTAATTTATTTTTTTATATTAACTGCGTGAATGATAAATATTGATTTTATCCCGTTAATTTAATTAATTTGAATATTTGGTTTTAATTAAAATATTTTGTAATAAAAAATAAAATAAAATTATTTTTAATTAATTAATTTTAATTAAATAAAAAAACTTTAGATATTTTTTTTTACAAAATATCACGTTTAAGATAATTTTTTTTATAAAATTGGATATCTTGAAAAAACAAACGTGGAAACTAATTCCGAATTTTGAATTAATTAAATGAAAAATGTTTAATCGAAATAAATTATTATTTTTTGAAAAATATGAAATGAAAAATAAAATAAATAAATGTCTTTAATCACTACATTAGCTGAAAAGCTAGAGAAAAAGTTGTGCATTTATTAAATTTTATTTTTTACGCATTTAAATACAAAAAGATGATTTGGCAAATTAGAATCTTTGGAATCGTGTACACGAAAAAATATTTGATTCTTTCAAACTATGTGACTTTCGAAATTAATAAATTTATTTTAATTAAACAGATTTTTATAACCCTAAAAAATATTTTAAAAATCTAAGTGGGACAGAAAATTTATTCACAGATAAATTTTGCGGTCTCTATCACCAGTTTGTAGGCGATGCAATTAAACTCTACGTGTTAGCAGTAAGACATTCTTCCCCATCAGACAGATTAATTGCATATCGCCAGTACAAACCTTTTTTATGGATAATTCTGGACAATTGTTAGTGTGGATCACTTCTCCATCTGAAGGATTCATTGCGAAGCGATTGATTTGGGATTAGGTGATGGTTAACACTTAGCTGTATATAATAGTAGTTTTTCCATCTGAGTCACAGCTATTATATACTGGACCGAAACTATGTTAGCTATTTAATTTTACTTGGTATGATCAGTTGCCTAAATAGTAAAATTAAAAGGAATTGACATATCTAGTCTTATGATAGATAGTAGACGTCCACCCATCGTGGCATGTTATTCTCAGGTTACCAGACTACTGGCGAATCAATTTTAAAATGGTAGAGGGAACCAAATTAAAATGAATTTAAACTTTTACTCATCATAATTAACGGTATTTTAATTATGTGATTCTAATGATTAAAATGGCTTTCAACCCACTCGCTTTAATACTCAAAAAAAATATACTAACGGGACCAAATATTATTGATTGAAAATGTAACTTGGATAAAATTTTAAGTACAAATGGTATTCTTTCAATACCAAAAAATATGTTTGTTTATGAAAAATGTTATTTCTCTGAGCCAAAAGGCATGAAAAAAGGGTTCATAAACAGGGAGACACGATTTTCAGGGTAGTTAGTAGGCCACGAACTGGTGTGAAAAAACTGAAAGATAGATATTTTCACTGCAACCAGATCTGGTCATGGAAAAAGCTATGTCTAGTATTTTTCAGAAGGCAGAACAGATAAGGTAATTTCTGTTTACTAGTTGTGAAAACATGTTTGGCAGTATTATCTACTAGTTCCTGGTGTGTAGATACGGGAGCCACTAATCATGTCTGCACATTATTGCAGGGGTTCCAAGAAATCCGATAACTTAGTGATGGAGAGATTTACCTGCATATGGGCAACAATACAAAGGTAACAGCAGTTGTAGTAGGAGATGCCACTCTCAGTTTTTGTAGAGATTGGATTTTAATATTGAGAGATTGTCTTTATATACCTGCCATTAGAAGGAACTTAGTTTCCGTTTCTAGATTGGCTAAATATGGATATTTGATTTATTTTAATAACTATGTGGTTATTAAGGATAATAAACAGATTATCTGTTCTGATACATTGGTGGATGAATGATCTTTATATTATTACTATAATCTCTCATACACTGCAGCTAACTAAAATGAATAATACATTTATATTACTATACAAGAGAAAGTTTTCTTCTTTAATGAACTAAACGTTCATTTGGCACTTACGTTTGGATTATGTTAATCTAAAAAGGATAAATAGACTGGTAGCAGATGGTCCTTTGAGTTAATTAAAAGTGGAGGCACTTTCAGTCTGTGAATCTTGTTTAGAGAGTAAGATGACCAAGAGGCTCTTTTCAGCCAAAGACTATAGAGCTAAAGAACCGTTAGAGCTGGTTCATTCTAATGTTTATGGTCCTTTGACAATTTGGGCTAGAGGTGGCTTTGAGTACTTTGTCAGTTTTATTGATGACTACTCAAGGTATGGATACATTTACCTGATGCATCGAAAGTCTAAATGCTTTGAGAAATTTAAAAAATTCAAGGCGGAGGCAGAGAAGCGTTTGGGTAAAAGTATCAAATCACTACGACCCGATCGTGGTGGAAAATACCTCTTTGGAGAGTTTAAGGAGTACTTATCATCAGAGGAGATTACATCCCAGTTGACTGCACCTAGCACTCCGCAGCAAAATAGTGTAGTAGAAATAAGGAATAAGACTCTTATGGAGATGGTAAGATCCATGATGAGTTATTCAAGTTTACCCGATTCGTTTTAGGGACTCGCTTTAGAAACAACAACTTATATTCTGAAATTGGTACCTTCTAAGTCAGTACCTTCTACTACCGCAAAATTATGGACCGAGCGTAAGCCTAGTCTGAAACACATTCAGATTTGGGAGTGTCCAGCACATGTGCTAAAAGGGAACGCGGGTAAGTTAAAACAGAGGACATAAGTCTGTTTCTTTGTAGGGTATCTCAAGAGAACGAAGGGTGGTCTATTTTATAATCCTAATTATCAGAAGGTCATGGTTAGCACTAATGCTCAATTCGTGGAAGAAGATTATATTATGGATCATAGGCCTAATAGCAAAATTGTTTTGGAATAAATGAGAGAAAATACTAGTAGAATGAAAGAAAAATCACAAGTCACTGATATTCCATTATCGCGTCGTAGTGGGAGGATTATCGAAACATGTGCAAATCAAGAATAGGGTGCTGATGCACAGGGTTCAGATTCTGCACAGCATGTTACTATTAGTACACAGACACAGGTAGTACCTTGTCGTAGTGGGAGGGTTGTTCATCAACCTGATCGATATATGTTCTTAGGAGAGTCGTATGACAAGATCCCAACAGAACTAGATACTGAGTCCTATAACTACAATGAAGCACTACAAGACAAAGATGCAGATCTTTGGCAAAAGACTATGAATTTAGAGATGAAATCTATGTATTCCAATCAGGTTGGAAACTTGTAGAACCACCCGAAGGGATAAAACCCATTAGATGTAAGTGGATCTACAAGTGGAAGAGAGGAACAGACGGGAAGGTTGAAACCTTCAAAGTTAGGCTTGTTGCTAAAAGGTTCACTCAGAAAGAAGGGATTGATTATGAGGAACCCTTTTCACCGGTAGCCATGCTTAAATCTATCTAAATTCTCTTATCCATTGCCGTACATTTCGATTACGAAATTTGAAAAATAAAAGTCAAGACAGCTTTTCTTAACGGAAGTCTTGACGAGTGTATTTATATTGTACAACTAGACGGATTCATTACAAAGGGCTAGAAACACATATTGTGTAAACTTAAGAGATTCATTTATGAACTTAAGCAGGCATTGAGGTCTTGGAACACTTGGTTTGATCAAGCTATAAAATCTTATAGTTTTGATCAAAGTTCGGATGAGTCTTGTGTGTACAAGAAGCGTGACAGAAGCGTGGTGATCTTCTTAGTACTTTATGTAGACGATATCTTGCTCATAAAAAATGATGTGGGAGCATTATCTACGGTTAAAATATGGTTATTTGGGCAGTTCGATGTGAAGGACTTAGGAGAAGCCAGTCACATCCTTGGGATCAAGCCTGTGGGAGATCAAAAACAAAAGATGTTGGGCTTATCACAAGTAAAATATATCGATGATATCCTTGCTCGTTTTAGCATGCAAGATTCTAAGAAAGGGTTTTTCCATTTCTAGTATGGAATCACTCTATCCAAGGATCAGTGTCCTAAGACACCTAATGAGATAGAGAGGATGAAGGCAGTTCCTTATGCTTCGACAGTAGGAGGCCTCATGTATGCTATCATTTGCACTAGACCCGGCATCGGCTTTGCTGTTGGCATGGTTAGCAGATATCAGTCTAGCACAGGGCAGGAGTATTAGATTGCGATAAAGAATATAATCAAGTACCTAAAAAAGACTAAGGATTATATGTCGATTTACCAAACAGACAGTCTAGTACCTTTGGGGTACACATACTCAAATTTTCAATCTGATAGAGATTCCCGTAAGTCTACATCTGGATATATGTTTACCTTTGGAGGTGGAGCTATAAGTTGGAGAAGTATCTAGCAGTCCTGCATTGCTGATTCCACCATGGAGGCCAAGTATATGGAAATTTCTAAAGCAGCCAAGGAGGCCGTTTAGCTCAGGAACTTCCTATTGGATCTAGAGGTGGTACCTTCAATTCAATCAGCTATTACACTTTACTGTGACAATAGCGGAACGATTGGAAACTCAAAGGAGCCAAGGGTCCAAAAGAAAGGCAAGCACATTGAGCATAAGTGTCGCATGATATGAGAAATTGTACTGAGAGGTGATGTTGCTGTGACCAAGATTGCATCAAGAGACAACCTTGCAGATCCTTTTATAAAGAGCATATCGGCTAAGACTTTTGATAGTCATGTAGAGGGCATGGGAGTCAGATATATGGCAGCATGGTTTTGAGTATAAGTGGGAGATTGTTAGGATTGGTATACTGAAAATTATATTTTTAGTATTTAATTTTATTGTTTAATAAAATTAATTTTCTATTTTATGATAATCTTTATGAGCAATTTATGCATATTATTTTTTTGTTATGCATGGATGCCTAATATTATGTATAATATTTAATCTAGTGTGTAGAGTACAATTTACACATAGAAGATCATATTTTAGGTTCTTAAAAAGTATAAGTTTTATGTTCATAATTTAGATAAAAATGGATATACCATCGGTACGACTATAACACAGAGTTTTAGTAGGCCTGTCTTGGCTACGGGGAACAGATAATAGCGTCGTTTATTATTCCGAATCTTTTTGCCATTACACTTTGTGTGTATTAAATGGGACATTTGGGGTAATTAATTTTATACTGACTATATAAATTAATTCGCACCCAGAGGTTATTATAAATAGTGCTTAGCCTCTTAATCCTAAAATAATTATTGATTTATGTATATTTAATATTCGTTATTTTGATTCATTAGAGGGTGTGAACTTATATAGGTCTATATTCCCGGTAAGTTAGATAGCAGTATTATTTATATGGTAAATATTAATTATTGACGAAATTCACGTCTCGATAGATCGGGATTGACGAACTTAAGGATTCCTTAACTTATTGGCGAACTTAAGGATGCTTATAAGTTTTAACCGGGTTAAACCCTACAGATGGATTTGATTATTTGGTGGTCAAATAAGTTAAGCGGTAGGATTAAAGGAATATCAATATGCCAATTAAATGAAATTGTCAATAATTAAATTTATTAGGCGGGTATCGAGAATTTTAACGTGGGGAGAAATGGTAAGTATTTAATAACAGGAGCTCAATACAATAAGATCTTGAGATTATGGGTCAGAGTGCAATTATAGTTCTTTAGTGGTGTGAACTATAATTCAGTATTTTATGAAAATTGTAAAAATTGCTGCGTCTTTCCATAATTACAGAAACCGCTGGTAGGTATCTGTGTTCTACTGGAAGTCTTACTCATAATTACTCCCTAGGTCCTTACTGTAGCCTTATATATATGCGGCTAGGCTGAACCATTTTGATATCTGATAATCATATATCATATTTTGTCTTTCAAGATAAAAGATATCCGGGTTCTGTCGGTACTAGTTCTCGATAATCCGTAACCCAAACTACGTTCGAGGATCGCGTAAGGGAATACAGTAGAAGATCTGACTGGAGCTTCAATTCAGAATCAAATCGTAGTTGAATAATCGATCGACAAAAGTTATTCTTCTAAATTAACTTTGGTTGCACAGGTTTTATTTTGATCGTTCGACGTCGAAAGTTTTATTTGGAGCCCGTTTCGGCGTTTGCCTGTCCAGTTAGTTTTTTACCAAAAATCATTTACAAAAATATTGATCTTAGCAGTATTGCCTCCAACAGAACCGACTTAATGTTTTGTACTCTTGGACTCTTTAAACTTGCAAACAAAATAAATGCGGATGGAAGACGAAAATTGGATGCCAAAAAACGTGCAAAATGAAGGGAATTTATAGCCTTTGAAGTGACTTTTTGGATTAGTCACTGCACATGTTCATAACAGGTTCAACTTTGTTGGAGGCAAAACTGCTAATATCTATGTTTTTGCAAACGATTATCTGAAAAAAATAACTGGACAGGCAAACGCCAAAATAGGCTCCAGATAAAATTTTTGATGACGAACGATCAAAATAAAACACGTGCATCCGAAGTTAATTTAGAAGAATACATTTTTATTGGTCGAATCTTCAATTATGATTTGAATCAAAGTTGAAACTGTCGTCAAATCTTCTACTGTATTTCTTTATGTGATTCCCGAACGTAGTGTGGGCTACGAACTATTGAGAACTCGTATCGGCAGAACCTGGACAGCTTTAATCTTAGAACACAAGTTATGAAACTAGTTCAGCCTACCCGTATATTTATAGGGCTACAATAGGGACCTGGAGAGTAATTATGAGTGAGACTTCCAGTGTAATACAGACACGTATCGGCGGTTTCTGCAATTAAGCGAACCTCATAGCAGTATCTACAATTATGGAAAACCAGCAGTGGTTTCAGCAATTTTCATAAAATATTGAATTACAGTTCACACCACTAAAGAACTATAATTACACTCTGACCCATAATTTCAAGACCATTTTGCATTGAGCTCCTGTTATTAAATGTTTACCATTTCTTCCCACGTTAAGATTTTCGATACCCGCTAATTAAATTTAACTACTGATAATTTAATTTAATCGATATTTTGATATTCTTTAAGCCATTCTGCTTAACTTATTTGACTGTCGGATAATCAAATTCACCTACAGGATTTTGCCCGGTCAACACTTATAATCTTTCTTAAGGAGGTATCGTCAATCCCGATCTTTTGAAATGTGGATTTCATCAATAATTAATATTCACCATATAAATAATACCGTTATCTAACTCATCGGGAATATAGACCCATATAAGATCGCACCCTCTAATGAATCAAAATAACGAATATTAAATATATGCAAATTAATAATTATTTCAGGATTAAGAGGATGAGCACTATTCATAATAATCTTGGAGTGTGAATTAATTTATATAGTTAGTATAAAATTAATTAGCCCAAATGCCCCGTTCAATACACACAAAGTGTATTGGTACAAAGAGTCAAAATAATAGACGACGCTATTATCTGTTTCTTGTAACCAAGACAGGCCTATTAAAACCCTGTGCCGCAGTCGTACCGATGGATTGTCTATTTCCATCTAAATTGTGAACATAAAATTTATATTCTGGAAGAACCTAAAATTTGATCTTCTGTGTGCAAACCGTACTCTATACACCAGATTAAATACTATATAGAATATTAGACATCTATGTATAACATTAAAAAAATGATACACATACATTACTCATAAAGATTTTTATAAGATAGAAAATTAATTTTATTAAAATAAAATTAAATATTAAAGACATGATTTGTAGTATACCAACTCTAACAATTTTTCACTTACACTTAAAATCATGCAGTCATATATCTGACTCCCATGTCCTTTACATAACTATCAAAAGTCTTCTCTTGCTGTAAGCTCTATGTCTGACTGGAAATTTGAATCTGTATACCCCTAAGGTACTAAACTGTCTGTCTGGTAAATCAGCATATAATTCTTAGTTCTTTTTAGGTACTTAATTATATTTTTTTACTGAAGTCCAATGCTCCTTGTTGGCCTAACAAGACTTCAATAACCGATTTTGATGATAACAAGCCTATGTATCTAATTGTGCAAATTGAGTTTGTTTACAGGACATACATGCTCAGCACAATCCAAGATACAAAGTGGAAGACATGACGCTTAAATTCAAATCAAATTCTTTGGTGACAAGTTTTTGTTCATGACGCTTAAATTCAAATCAAATTCTTTGGTGACAAATTTTTGTGGAACAAAAGCAAGGAATCGAGATATTAAAAACTTGAAGAATATTTTGTAATATTAGGATTCTTGTACATTCACTTTATCTCTTGAATTTTACTTTAAAGCTCATAGGAATCTTAAAAAGTCAGAAAATATTTTATCCAAATCAAACAGTGATCAAAACTATTTTGGAAACATAAAATTTTGGTTTTTCACATGTCCAGTCGACTGATGTATTATGCCCAGTCGATCAAACCAGCTACCAAAAATACATTTTCAGATATTCAACAGTTCAGTCGACCGAACCTTAGAGTTCAGTCGATCGAAGTGAAGTTCAGTCGACCGAATGAGTTTCATCAGTCGACCGAACAGGCTTAAATTCGAAATTTTCTTAAAACAGCTAGTTTGACACTTTTATATTTAGCCCAACGACTAGTTTGATTTTGGAGCCTGTAAATAGAGGTCTTGTGCTATTATTTCATTCACTCAATCCTCTCAACTATTCTCTCATTCTACTACTTCTTTGTGTTGGAGGCAATATTGCCAAGATCATTATTTTTGTAGAACGATTTTCGATAAAAATTAACTGGACGGGCAAACGCCGAAACAGGTTCCAGATAAAACCTTTGACGAAGAACGATCAAAATAAAACCCGTGCGACCAAAGTTAATTTAGAAGAATACCTCTTGTAGATCTAATCTTCAACTACGACTTGATTTCGAGTTGAAACTCCAGTCAGATCTTCTACTGTATTCTCTTACGCGATTCTCGAACGTAGTGTGGGCTACGACCTCCGAGAATTTGTACCGGCAGAACCCCGATATATTTTTTTAAGTATTGAAAGACAAATTTAATATATCAAGAATGATATGAAAATCAATCTCAAATTGGTTCAGCCTACCTGCGTATATAAAGGGCTGTAGTAGGGACTTGGGGAGTAATTATGAGTAAGACTTCCAGTGGAACACATATACCTACGGGCGATTTCTGCAATTATGGAAAGTCACAGCGATTTCTGTAATTTTCATAAAATACTGAATTACAGTTTACACTACTAAAGAATTATAATTATACTCTGACCCATAATCTCAAGACCTTCTTGCATTGAGCTCCAGTTACTAAATGCTTACCATTTCTCCTCACGTTAAGATTTTCGATACCCGCCAATTAAATTTAATAACTGACAATTTAATTTGATCAGTATCTTCATTTTCCTTAAGCCCTTCCACTTAATTTATTTGACCGCCGGATAATCTAATCCACCTGCAAGGTTTGGCCTGGTCAAAACTTATAAGTATTCTTAAGGGGGTATCGTCAATCCCCATATAAGATCGCACCCTCTAATGAATCAAAACAACGAATATTAAATATATACAAATCAATAATTATTTCAAGAT
>JAOTRH010195551.1:0-11456 GCA_034768845.1 Heliamphora exappendiculata
CCTCATCTTTTAATATTTGCATTGATTATATACTTGCATACCTTACTTTATTGCAATATTAAAAGATTTCTGAAAAAGTTTTAATTTTCTTATTGCTAGAAAAGACCCAATTCACCCCCCTCTTGGGTTGTCTAGATCTAACATGTTGCATCTCATATTCTGTTTTTCTTTCATATAGACGTGATGTCCGCGAGGAGAGGGCGAGATTGTGTTTGAGGCTGTGGCTATGAGTTTGGAGTGGGTGGTGGACTCCGTCGGTGGTGTGCTATGCTGAGACAACGCTTGGTGAGGATGTGAGGTTAGGGTGAGTTGTAGATCATGTTTCTTTGAGATAGTTAGCCGTTATTTAGGATGCCTGACCTTATTTGACTATATCATAGGAATGGTTTAGCTGACCATCTCTCTTGCCTGTGTCGATTGCGATCAACGGTTTGTTTTCTTTCGACCTTGTACTAAATTACGAGGACGAAATTCCTTTAAGGGGGTAGAGTTATGAGACCTTGACCCGTATTCTTTTTTTTGTGTTTTTTGACATGCATTTAGTGTTTTAGTTGCTGCATGTTTATATATGTTTTGATGCATGTTTGGGTTTAGATATGCATGCAGGGTTAGATCCTGGGATCGTTGGGCTCTCTGACGTGGGTTTAAAAAAAAACATATATTTTCGTGGCCTATAAATATTTCGCGTTAGATATTTTCAAAAGATATTTTTTCAAAACCTACGAGCTATGTTTCTTTTTTTCTGTCTGCCTTTTCTCTAACTTCTCGGGGGCCTAGGACTCGATTTTCGACGATCCAACAGCGGATCCTTACTATTAGCACAGTGGGCTACGCATTCTTTTCGGACAGAATTTTATTCTGGTGAAGTTTGATTTTGCACGTAGATCGAGACATTAAGTTTTTAACTCAATGAGGTAGGATCCTAGGCTCTCATGTCTTATAAGGGTGTTATGTATAATCGCGTGTATTTTTACCGGTTAAAAATGCATGAAAAATTAATTTGTTTCAAAAAGATCGGGGTTTGGTTTAAACACGCATTTTGTGTTGTTTCGATTGCGTGAATCGGGTTTTGAGGCTTTTGTTCGGTGGTTCTTGATGTTTGGGGCTTGTGTATGTCTGTGGGTGTTAAATATATGCGTGTTGGTAGGTTCATGTGTGTTTTGAAGCATCATAGTGAGTGTTTGAGAATTTGGGGCTTGGAAATCAAAAATAGGAAAAATCTGGGTTTTTCTCGGGTGGTAGCTCACTCGAGCGCCCGACGTCCACTCGAGCAGACTGGCTGCGCTGGGCCATTTTTTTGATCATATCTCCCTCATCCAGACTCGGAATGGGGTCGTTCTTGTACTCAAATTGAAGCCCCGAAAGTCTTCTTCTTTTTGTGAAAAAAATTATGATCAAAATAGTGAGGGTATGTCAAGATTTCTTAACCGTTGTTCACCTATTTTTGGCCGAATGTTTGGAAAAAGGTTATTTTTCATCCTTGTTGGCCCTTTTTTTTATCAAGTTTCTTGTTTCTTGGGGCATCGTGGGCTTGTGTTAGGCGCGTGTGGGCGTCGTGGGCTTGTGTTGGGCGCATGTGGGCATCGTGGGTTTGTGTAGGGCACGTGTGGGCATCGTGGGTTTGCATTGGACGTGAGTGGGTCCATGTTAGCCGTGTTAGGTGTGTGTTGGTCTGGGTTGTGATGTGTTGTTACTAGCTCTCCTCTAGTGGCTCTTACTCAATGGAAATATGGGGTTTTATTGACTGAAATCATGAAGAGAGGTGTTAGTTATTTTTCATTTCGGTTGGTTGTGGCGAGGCTGCGGTGGTTTGTTATTTGTTGTCGTCCTCGGGGATGACGTGGGTTGTTCTAGTGTGGCGTTGGTGCGCGTCTGTGTGAATGGTGTTTGTGCATAGCTGGGTGTGGGGGTGTATTTGGGCCTGTGATTCTTTTCTTTAAAATGGGGTTTTGGGAAAAGATGTTTTTTTGAAAACCATTTTGTAAGAGGTTTGGAGTTGGCCTTTGGGTGGGTGTGAGACTCGATTTTGTTTTTTCGTTTGGTTTTTGGCCCAGCGATGACTGCTCGAGCGGTGGTGTGGCAGAGATGTTTGTCGGTAGGGGACCGCTCGAGCAGTGGTTGAGCGCTCAAGCGCTCGAGCGGTGTTGGCCTTCGGGTTATTTTTTGGTTCTGTGGGTTGTTGGTTGTCCATGTGAGTGGATGTCGGGTTATGTGACGGGTGGCATCATGATGTGTAATTATACATGGTTATGTGCATTTATAACTCTAGTATCTTTATGTATGGATTACGTAGATGGATTGCATGGTTTTGATCTTATACGTGCAATGTGGATCGCGTGTGTAGCATGTGATATGGTTTGTGAAATGTAATGTTATACGTGGTGTTATGCATTAAAACCCTGGTTATACAATCATATGTGGGGCGGATAGTGGTCCTTCAGTGAAAGTCCATAGAGATGAATACGTGGGGAGAATAGTGGTCCCTCGGTGAAAGTCCGTAAAGATGCATTATTGAGGGCGAATATTGGTCATACGGTGAAAGTCCGTGAAGATATATGTTGACTCCGGTCGATAATGCATTAGATAGGGCAGATATTGGTCCTTCTGTGAAAGCCCGAGAAAATGCATGTGTTGCACGGGTTACATGTACGGGTGGCATGTGTTGAGTTGCATGGGTGGCATGCGTTGCGTGGGTTGTACAAGTTAGTTTTGGCTAATGATGCATACGGGAACTGCGGTCATTCGGTGCAGGTTCGAGAAGATACATGGATTGCATAAAATGCATATCGGGACGGATAAATCAATTTTAAATTGTTGTTTATGACCTGAGGGAGTCGTAACACAAAAGAATCGTTTTCAAGGCTCGTGTGAGTCAAAAATAGTTTTTATCCTCGCTTTTCCGTTGCTTGTGAAAAATTATTTTAATGGCTTAAAAGAGAGAAAAAAATTGCACCTCGTTTTTCTTGCATGTTTAGCTTATATCACATGTTCTGTCTAGTTTCTGCTGAGTTTTGGCTTACGGTGTGGGATTTAAAGTATTTTTCAGGTATCGGTTACGCAGGTTGATTCGGGATTACTAGAGAGGCAGAAGATCTGTAGTCTTTCCTTTTGTTCATTCTGTATCATGTATGTTTACATGTTTTTTTGGTGTTAGAACCGTGTAATGTAAGCCTTTTGGCGGTTATATACAATGCATGTATATTTTATATTGAGAGTGTATTCTCGGGTTGGGTATTATGTTTGGTTGCTTGTGGGTGTTTCATGTGACCCGGAGTTTGGGGCGTGACAGTGGGAGTTTGTTCTTTTTGAAAAATGTACCCACCTACCCATTCCAATGGTTTGCCACACAAGCTTGTGTTAATCTCAGTGTAGGACATACTAGGGTTGGCTGGGATAGGAGGATAGACAAAAAATGGGGGACTGGTATAACTCGTGTGAGCAATAAGGGAGTTAGGGTCCATAAAGATCTGGTTACCTTGAACATAGGTTTTGAACTTGAACCACCGGGTCTCTAAGTCATATATGTTAGAGTAAAATTCTCTAACGAGGTCAACCATGATTTCACCTTCAACTTGTAGAAAAGGAGTCCATCCTAATTTGTGAAAAAATTTGAGGTATACCAAACTCAGCAAAACTAGACAAAATTACCTTATGTTCTAGCAGGAGTGGATGGTCGGAAAATAGGTGACTAAACTTCTCTTCACCTTCGAGAGTTCGAAATTGGACTTTATCAAATTGAGTTGAAGTGCATCCAGTAGTCTTCTTCGTGCGAGGAGGTATTGCCCTGTCAAGATCAATCCAAGAGACATGAAACATATCCTGAATACATGTACCAACACAATTAACAATGCAAATTCCATGTTGGTCATATAAGCATGAGATCGATAGATAATCCTCAACAATATACTAGATCAATAATCAAGAGAAAGAAACACTTAGGAAGAACTAGAGAGGTTCAGTGAATCAATGAATATGCATAGGACACATATTTGTCCAGCCAGGCTACAATCACACAAAGTAGTGCAACCACACTGTTGCCAACTCAACATAGTAAGAGAAAAGATGAGAGTAAAGTCTTACTGTTAACATAGGCAAGTGATTAAACAGGTGGTGTGCAAGGATATCAAATGTGTGAAAGAGGAACATGACATCCACCAACACTTCCTAAGACAAACAGGAAAACATAGTCACACATTTGGCAAGGCTGAATTCCGAAGTAAACCCAAAATACAATCACACAAACCTTAGTGACAATCTTAAGCACGCAAGAGGTTGTTATGGTTGATATACTGAAAATCATGTTTTTAGTATTTAATTTTATCTTAATAAAATTAATTTTTTATTTTATGAGAATATTTATAAACAATATATGTGTATCATTTCTTCTATGTTATGTATGGATGTCCAATATTCTGTATAGTATTTAATCTGGTGTGTAGAGCACGGTTTACACACAGAATTTCAGATTTTAAATTCTTGCAGAATATAAATTTTATGTTCACAGTTTAGATACAAATGGACAAACCATCGATAATAGTTTTAGTAGGCCTATCTTGGTTACAAGGAACAGATAATAGCGTTGTCTATTATTCTGACTCTTTGTGCTATCACACACTTGTGTGTATTGAACGGGACATTTGGGTAATTAATTTTATATTGATTATATAAATTAATTCACACCCCAAGATTATTATGAATAATGTTTACCCTCGTAATCCTGAAATAATTATTGATTTGTATATATATTTAATATTCGTTATTTTGATTCATTAGAGGGTGCGATCTTATATGAGTTTATATTCTTGGTGAGTTGGATAGCGGTATTATTTATGTGGCGATATTAATTATTAACGGAATCCACATCTCGAAAGATCGAGATTGACGATACCCCCTTAAGGAAGCTTATAAGTTTTAACTAGGCTAAACCCTGCAGGTAAATTTGATTATCCAGCGGTCAAATAAGTTAAGCGGAAGGGTTTAAGAAATATCAAGATATTGATTAAATTAAATTATCAGTAATTAAATTTAATTGGCAGGTATCGAGAATCTTAACGTGGGGAGAAATGGTAAACATTTAATAACAGGAGCTCAATGCAAAAATGTCTTGAGATTATCGATCAGAGTACAATTATAGTTCTTTAGTGGTGTGAACTGTAATTCAGTGTTTTATGAAAATTACATAAACCGCTGCGTCTTTACATAATTGCAGAAACCGCTGGTAAGTGTCTATGTTCTACTGGAAGTCTTACTCATAATTACTCCACAGGTCCCTACTGATCCCTATATATATGCGGGTTGGTTGAATCAGTTTTATATCATTGATATATCATATTTTGTCTCTCAAAGCTAAATATATCTAGGTTCTGTCGGTACGAGTTCTCGATAGTTTGTAACCCACACAACGTTCGAGAAACGGGTAAGGGAATACAGTCGAAGTTTTGACTAAAGTTTCAACATGGAATCAAATCGTAGTTGAAGAATGGATCGACAAAAGGTATTTATCTAAATTAATTTCGGTTGCACGAGTTTTATTTTGATCGTTCGACGTAAAAGGTTTTATGTGGAGTCCGTTTCGGCGTTTGCCCGTCTAGTTAATTTTATATTGAAAATCGTTTACAAAAATAATAATCTTGACAGTATTACTTCCAACAATTGGTATCATATCCATTTTGTTTTTTATTTTCGGTTATCGGGGTCGGGTAGTTTTAGAACTGTTGCTAACTTTATTTTGCAGGCGTTCTAATCCCGATTTTATGATCATTATTTATTTTCATGTTTGATTGAATGCGTGGATGGTGGTTAATTATTTTTTTTTCACGGGGGTTGACCGTGATAGATTAATTTTTTTAAAATCAAATGTAAGCCTACGGGACATAGGTTTCGATGTAAAAATTTTATGTTCTTTAAGTTTTTTTTTTTTTAGTTTATTTAAAAAAAGAACAAGTATGGAAGAACAAAAGCGGCGGCAACCGGTAGTTGTTGGCGATTTGAGCCGCAGTTTTTGATTGCTTCACAATTTTTTTTCAAGGTTTTTTTTTTTGGATAAAAAAAAAATAATAATAATAAAAGGGAGCCATTTTTTAGAATAGCCGCAGCAGTCAAACAGCCGCACCAAATAGCTACGAAAAAAGCAGCGCCAAACAGCGCCTAAAAGGCTGCCCAAACAACGCCTCAGTCCCGGAGCAATTCCCAGGCACACGCCAAACAGGTTTCGAATTCCCACAAATAGCTGTGAAAAAAGGAGCGCCAAACAGCGCCTAAAAGGCTGCCCAAACAGCGCCCAAGTCCCTGAGCAATTCCCAAGCGTACGCCAAATAGGTGCCGAATTCCCACAAACTGAAGCAATTTTCCAAAAGCCAAAAACAGTCCAGCAGGTGCCAAATGCTGCACAAAGCAGCGGTGCAATCACAAAAAAATCCCAAGCTGTTTCAGCGCCTTTTCCAAGGCAGCAGGGTTCACAGGCGGTTTCAAACAGCGCCGATTTTCAATACCAAACAAACGGTGAAACAGTGCTAGATTCCATTAACACTGTTTTGGTAAAAGGCTTACCAGCGCAATTCCAGGCGGAATTTCAGGCGCCACACAGTGGTTCCGGCGCAAATTCCGCAGCAAGCAGGCTGCTGTTATCCCAACACTGTTTTGTTTTGTTTTTTTAAAAAAATCCAAATTGAAGCAGTAGTTTTCGCACACGGCGACTTTGAAGGCCAACAGTGCAGCGCTGTTTTAGTCAGTTTTTGGCTTACAGTAGTAGTTGAGTTTTACAAAGAGTTCTGTAGGCTATAAGATTGAAAGATTGCAGTTTATCTTTAAATGAGATATTAAAATTTTTTAGAGTTTTAATTCGATTATAAAATTAAATTTTTTTTTATATTTTATATTTAAATTTTTTTAAACTACGTGGACGGTATATATTAGTTTTATTTATCCTGTTAATTTAATTAACTCGAATATTCAGTTTTAATTAAAATATTTTGCAATGAAAAATAAAATAAATTTTTTTTAATTAATTAATTAATTAAATGGTAAAAATTTAGATATTTTAATTTTTTTACAAAATATCACGTTTAAGATGATTTTTTAAAAAATTAGATATCTTAGAAAAACGTGAAAATTAATTCTTGATTTTGAATTAATTAAATGAAAAAATATTTAATCAAAATAAATTATTATTTTTTAAAAAATATAAAACGAAAAATAAAATAAATAAATACCTTTAATCACTACCTTAGCTAAAAAACTAACGAAAAACTGTGCATTTATTAAATTTTATTGGTTACGCATTTAAACACGAAAAGATGGTTTGATAAATCAGAATATTTGGAATCGTGTATACGGGAAGATATTTGATTCTTTCAGATCATGTGGCTTTCAAAATTAATAAATTTATTTTAATTAAACGAATTTTTATAACCCTAAAAAATACTTTAAAAATCTAAGTGGAAGAGGAAATTTATTCACAAATATATCTTGCAGTCTCCATCACCAGTTTATAGGCGATGCAATTAAACCCTGCGTATCGGTAGTAAGGCCTTCCTCCCCAATGGACAGATTAATTGTAGTATTGCCAGTACAAACCTCTTTCAGGAATAATTCTTGATAATTGTTAGTGTAGATCACTTCTTCAACTAAAGGGTTCATTGCGAAACGATTAATTTAGAATTAGGTGATGGTTAACACTTAGCTGTATAAAATAGTATTCTCTCTAACTGAGTCACTGCTATTATATACTACATCGAAACTATGTCAGCTATTTAATTTTTACTTGGCATGGTAATTTGTGTTGATAGTAAAATTAAAATGAATTAGCATGTCTCGTCTTATGATGGATAGTAGACGTCCACCCAATGTGGCAAGCTATTCACAGGTTTCCAGGCTGCTGGCCAATTAATTTTAAAATGGTAGAGATAACCAAATTAAAATGAATTCAAAGTTTTGCTCATCATAATTAACGATTTTATTTAATGATGTGATTCTCAGGATTAAAATGAATTTCAACCCGCTCGCTTAAATACTCAAAGAAAACAAACTAACGGGACCAAATTATATTGACTAAAAATATAAATTTGATATTGCTTTAACTACAAATGGTATTCCTTCATTACCAAGAAATATGTCTGTTTTGGAAAAAGGTTCTTCCTCAGGGCCGAAAGGCATGAAGAAGAAAAATGTTCAGAAACAGGGAGACGTATTTTAGGGTAGTTAGTGGGCTACGGACATGAGTGAAAAAAATTGAAAGGTATATGTTTTCATTGCAACCAGACCCGACACTGAAAAAAGCTATGTCCAGTATTTCTTAGAAGGCAGAATAAATACGGTAATTTCTGTTAACTAGTTGTGGAAACATGTTTAGCAGTGTTATCTACCGGTACCTGGTGTGTAGATACGGGAGCCACTAATCATGTCTGCAATTCATTGTAGGGGTTTCAAGAAACCCAATAACTTAGTAATAGGGAGATTTACCTGCATATGGGCAATAATACAAAGGTAACAACAGTTACAGTAGGAGATGTCACTCTCAGTTTTGGTAGAGATTGGGTTTTAATATTGAGAGCTTGTCTTTATGTTCCTGCCATTAGAAGGAATTTAGTTTTCGTTTCTAGATTGACTAAAGACGGATATTTAGTTTATTTAATAACTCTGTGCTTATTAAGGATAATAAATGGATTATCTGTTTTGATACATTGGTGGATGATCTTTATATTATTACTCCAATCTCTCATACACTGCAACTGACTTAAATGAATAATACATCTATATTACCATATAAGAGAAAATTTTATTCTTTAATGAACCAAACGTTTTTTTGGCACTTACGCTTGGATCATATTAATTTAAAAAAGATAAACAGACTGGTAGCATATGGACCTTTGGGTTCATTAGAAGTGGAGGCACTTGCAGTCTGTGAATCTTGCTTCGAGGATAAGATGACCAAGATGCCATTTTTGACCAAAGACTATAGAGCTAAAGAACTGTTGAAGCTGGTTCATTCTGATGTGTGTGATCCTATAATAATCTAGGCAAGAGGTGATTTTGAGTATTTCATCAGTTTCATTGATGACTACTCAAGGTATGGATACATTTACCTGATGCACCGTGAGTCTGAATGGTTTAAAAAATTCAAAGAATTCAAGGCAAAGGTATATAAGCAGTTGGGTAAAAGTATCAAATCACTATGATCAAACCGTGGTGGGGAATACCTCTTTGGAGAATTTAAGGACTACTTGTCATTAGAGAAAATTACATCCCAGTTGACTACACTTGACACTCCACAGTAGAATTGTGTAGCAAAAAGAAAGAATATGACTCTTATGGAGATGATAAGATCCATGATGAGTTATTCAAATTTACCCGATTCGTTTTGGGGTATCCCAAGGGAACGAAGAGTGATCTTTTTTATAACCCTAAGATCAGGAGGTCATTATTAGCACCAATGCCCGATTATTGGAAGAGGATTATATTGTGGATCACAGGTCCAAAAGCAAAATTGTTCTGAAAGAACTGAGATAAAATACTAGTAGAACGGAATAGGAACCACAAGTCACTGATATTCTATTACCACGTCGTAGTGGGATGATTATTAGTACATGTGCAAATCAAGAACAGGGTGCTGATGCACATGGTTTAAATTTTACATAGCCTGTTACTACTAGTACACAGATACAAGTAGTGCATCGTCGTAGTGAGAGGATTGTTCATCAACCTGATCGGTATATGTTCTTGGGAGAGTCTTTTGACAAGATCCCGGCAGAACTGGATACCGAGCCTTGTAACTACAATGAAGTACTACAAGACAAAGATGCAGATCTTTAGCGAATGGCTATGAATTCAGAGATAGAATCTATGTATTCTAATTAGGTCTGAAAATTTATAGAACCACCCGAAGGGATAAAATCTATTGGATGCAAGTGGATCTACAAGAAAAAGAGAGGAGCAGACGGAAAGGTTGAAACCTTCAAAGCTAGGCTTGCTGGTAAAGTGTTCACTTCGAAAGAAGGCATCGACTATGAGGAAACCTTTTCGCTGATAGCCATGCTTAAGTTTATCCGGATTCTCTTATCCATTACCGCACATTTTGATTACAAAATATGGCAAATGGATGTCAAGATAGCTTTTCTTAACGGAAGTCTTGATGAGTGTATCTATATGATACAACTAGACAGATTCATTGCAAAGGGCCAAGAGCACATGTTGTGCAAGCTTAAGAGATCCATTTATGGACTTAAGCAGGCATTGAGGTCATGGAACACTCGATTTGATCAAGCTATAAAGTCTTATGATTTTGATCAAAATCCGGATGAGTCCTGTTTATACAAGAAACGTGATGGAAGCGTGGTGATCTTTCTAGTACTTTATGTAGACGATATCTTGCTCATCGAAAACGATGTGGGAGCATTAACTACGGTTAAAGTATGGTTATCTGGGCAATTCGATAAGAAGAATTTGGGAGAAGCCAGCCACATCCTTGGGATCAAGCTTGTGCGAGATGGAAAACTAAGGATGTTGGGCTTATCACAAGTAAAGTATATCGATGATATCCTTACTCGTTTTAGCATGCAGGATTCTAAGAAAGGGTTTTTCTCTTTTAGGCATGAAATCACTATATCCAAATATCAGTGTCTTAGGACACCTGATGAGATAGAGAGGCTGAATGCGATTTCTTATGCTTCGGTAATAGAAAGCCTAATGTATGCTATGCTTTGCACTAGACCCGGCATCTGCTTTACCGTTGGCATGGTTAGTAGATATCAGTCTAATCCAGGGCAGGAGTATTGGATTGCGGTTAAGAATATATAATCAAGTACCTGAAAAGGACCAAGGATTATATGTTGGTTTACCAGGCAGACAGTTTAGTACCTTTGTGGTACACAGACTCAGATTGTCAGTCAGACATAGTGCTTGTATCAGGAGACAACTTTGCAGATTCTTTACAAAGAGCTTACCGGTTAAGACTTTTGATAGTTATGTAGAGGGCATAGGAGTCAGATGCATGACAGCATGGTTTTGAGTATAAGTGGAAGATTATGAGAATTTTTATGAGCAATGCATGTGTATCATTTCTTTGATATGCATGGATATCTAATATTCTGTATAATATTTAATCTGGTGTGTAGTGTACGGCTTGCATACAGAAGATTAGATTTTAGGTTCTTGTAGAATATAAGTTTTATATTAACAGTTTAGATGGAAATAGACATACCATCAGTATGACTGTAGTACAGAGTTTTAGTAGGCCTATCTTGGTTACGGAAAACAGATAATAGTGTCGTCTATTATTTCGACTCTTTGTGTTAGTACATTTTATATGTATTGAACGAGATATTTGGGGTAATTAATTTTGTACTGACTATATAAATTAATTCACACTCAAAGGTTATTATAAATAGTGCTTATCTTCTTAATCCTGAAATAATTATTAATTTACATATATTTAATATTCGTTGTTTTGATTCATTAGA
>JAOTRH010195573.1:0-11456 GCA_034768845.1 Heliamphora exappendiculata
GCTCGGCTCCGGATGGCGCACTCGTCGAAGCTGGCGGCTGTTTCAGTGCTCTTTCCTCTCGGCTGCGACAAGCTCCTGGGTCGAGTCACGGCGCAGATCGGCCTTCAAAAAGTCTTCGTTTTCGGGGAGCGCCACTCGCAGATCTATTTCGCGCTGGATGCGCAAGCGCAAGCCGGTCCCTCGGCACTGCAGCAGATGGCCGCCACTTTGGCGATCGGCCGAGAGAAAGTGCAAGTGATATCCCGGCACACTCAGTCGTTGGGCGAACGCCGGCGTCCAAAAGCCGACCAGCGTCCCCGTCACATCACGCAGCTCAAACTCCGGTTGATGGGCTGCCGCTTCCAGTAGCGGCGTGCCCTCCTTCGTGCGGCACATCGCGCGGGTATGCACGTAGTCGAAATGCCCATCGACTCGCAGCGCGTAAAAGTAATTGTCGGAAGTTCGCAGCGCATCGAACTGTGCGGTCAAACCCGCCAAATCGGCGCACTGTTCGAGAACGACCTCGGCGTCGGGAACGAACCGGGTAACGACGGCGAACGGGCTGAGCGTGTCGTCATCGCACTTCCGCACCGTGCCGTCGGCACGCGCCTGAAAGAAGTCGCCATCGACGACGATCATTTCGCCGTCCAGATGCTCGAACGTGCCGAGCCCCAGATCGCCATGCTCACGCAACACGCCGACGCGCACTGCCCCTTGATACACGCCCTCGACCAATGCCCCCGCGGTCGAAACCTGATACAGCGTGTGATGCGAAAGCTGCAGGCGCTCCGCCAAGGCCTGGCTGACGGTCTTCGAATCGTCCTTGGCGAACAATTGAAAGGCCAGCACGCCTTGTTCGGCGTAATAAGTCTTCATGCGGCCATCGACGATCTTTTCGACGATGTTGGCCGGCTTGCCCGACGCACCCGCTTCAGCCGACAGGCGATCCCGTTCGGAGGCGACATCGGCGGCGGACAGTTCTTCCGGCAGCGTCACTTGCGGCTTCAGGGCCGCGACGTGCATGGCGACGTCACGCAGGACCGGGGCGGACTTGTTCTCGCCACCAGCACGGACCAACACGCCCGTCTTACCGTCGTGGTGAGCATAAGCGCCGACCGGGCCCTCGACGCGCTGCACGCGAGCGACAACCATCTTTTCACGAATCTTGCCGACGACTTCTTCCAATAGCGCTGCCAGGGTCAATCCCGGACGATCGGGAGCACCTTGCGCCAACAATTCTTCCGGCGTGGAAGCCCCTGGACCGTTCAACAGTTGCTTGAGTAACTGATCGGCCAGAAATACGAAATCATCCGCTTTGGCCACGGGGGCCGATTCGCACTGAATTTCGACCATCGCGCCGCGTGAACCATCGGCCGACACGCCGGCGCGGATCAATCCTTCGCTGGTCGCGTTTTCAGCGCGCTTGATCGAAACTTTCTTGTTCGATTCCTTCAGAATTTCAATCGCTCGTTTCTGGTCGCCTTGAGCCTCGGTGAGTGCTCGTTTGACTTCCATCAACGGCAGGTTGGTCAGATCACGCAGTTCCTTGACTGCTTGTGCGGTGATCTCGGCCATGACATAAACTCCTCAATTGAAAAACGGTGTGAAATTCGCCGGGGTCTTCAACCTTGAAACCCGCTCGTATGCGAAACTGACCGAGCCAAATGATACCAACATTCGGCTCGCCAATTCGCGAGCACCGAAAATGATTCCGTTCGCGGACAAGAAAAAGTCGTCACCGACTGCCGATGGAGCAGTGGGAGGCCGGAACAGCGCCCAACGAGGCGTCGATTTACTGATCCGGCCGGGTGATACATCTCATCCTTGACCGCGCGAAGTATAACGCCGCGCAGCTCACCTGAAAATCTTGAGCGACGGTGCTGAATGGTTGCCAATCAGGATTGGTTGCCAATCAGGACTGAATCGACGGACGAGCCTTGTATTGCTCTTCGATCGGCTGTTCGACTTCTTCTTTCGGCACCATGGTGCGGCCATCGGCGATGGCCGCGGTCAGGTGCTTCAGCACGAGCTGAATCGAACGAATGCTGTCGTCGTTGCCAGGAATCGGCAAATCCACGTCATCGGGGTTGCAGTCGGTATCGAGCAGCGCGATGACCTTGATGTTCGACAAATGGGCCTCGTGAACGACGTTGTGTTCCTTCTTGGGATCCACAACGATGATCGCTTCGGGCAGACGGTTCATCAGGCGCAAACCATTGATGTTTCGCAACATCTTGCGATGCTCGCGAGTCAGCTTGGACTGCATTTTCTTCGAGTAGCTGTTGATTTCACCGGATGAGAAAATGTGATCCAGTTCTTCCAGACGCTTCATGCGCGTACGCATCGTGCGGAAGTTGGTGAAGATTCCACCCAGCCAACGATAGTCGACGTACGGCATGTTGACCGAGTTGGCGCAATCGCGAATCGTTTCGGCGGCCTGCTTCTTCGTTCCGCAGAACATCACCAGGCTTCCTTGGGCGGCAACCTTCTGCAGGTACTTCTTCGCTCGCAGCAAACCGCGAATGGTTTCCTTGATATCGATAATGTGGATGAGATTACGGCGACCGTAGATATAGGGCCGCATTTTGGGATTCCAACGGCTCGTCCTATGGCCGTAGTGAATACCTGCTTCAAGAAAATCTTTCACCACAATTTCTGACACGTTGCCGACTCCTCCACGCGGATATAAGCGGGTTCCAGAATCTGATCCTGCTGTTTTAAAGATACCGCACCGCAACACTTGCGGTGTTTTCCAAGCCTCGCATCGTAACGGCGACCTGTAAGGCCGTCAAACGACGCCCAAAACAAATCTCCGACCCCGTCGCTCTCATCGTAGCCACGGAAAACGAAAATGCCCCTGGATCGACAAATCCAGAGGCAGATTGCATACCCGAAGTTGTATTAAAATTCCGGCGAACGACGATCCTTCGTAGGGTATACGATACTATACGACGGGATTATGACGCCCTTTCCGACGTTGTCAACTCCCCAATTCCAAATTTTTTTCGAAGTTTTTAGATTTTTGCGGTTCCCTGTCGTCAATCAAAAATTGTACGTCGGGCGGAACGGAGTTGTTTGAGAGATCATCGAAATGGCTCATGCAAATTCGGCGCGCGGTATTCAGGCTTGACTATTGATCTTCTCAGCGCGCCGCCAAGGTTTGCCACTTGATGCTGACTGGGCTGCCGTCACGATAAAGCTTGTCATGACTGTTGTAGAGTACGGTACCCAGAACGGCAGCACCGCTTCTCGCCTCAATTTCGGTCGCGTTCGTTTGAGTAGAGAGATCGTCCGAATCCGAAAGCGCCGAATTCAGCACGACGCCACCCACGGACAGACCGCGCGAACGAATCGCTTCGACGGTCAACAATGTGTGATTGATGGTGCCCAGTCCGGTTCGGGCCACGATCAGCACGGTCGCTCGTAATTCCACGGCCAGATCGGCGACGGATTGGGTCTCGGTGATGGGACTCAGCCAACCTCCGGCGCCTTCGATCAACAACAGATCGACGTTACCGAAACGATTGGCTCCGTCCACCAGCAAATCAAAATCGACGCGACGCCCCTCGGCCCGCGCCGCGATCGGTGGCGCGAGCGGCAAGAGAAACCGCTGCGGGCAGATGGTTTCGTCGGACCAGTCTTCGCCAATGGCGTTCTTGATCCGTTCAATGTCATCCCAGCGCGGCGGGCTCGCGAGTTTGCCGGGTTGGTCCCCAGCGGGTGAGGTGATGGCGCCAGAGCAAACTGGTTTGTAGGCGGCGACTCGCTGGCCTGCCGCGCGCAATTGTCGAGCGATCAAGCAGGTGACATGCGTTTTTCCCACATTCGTGTCGGTGCCGGTAATCATCAGTCGCGGGACATTTGATGCTGTCATTCGTTCGCCCCCGACCACCGCACGGAAACCGCGCGACCACATTCCACTTGCAGTTCCTCGGCAGCGCTGCCTTCGCGAATGGCGATTTCCAATCGCCCGGAACTACCGGCCAGCGCCACGACTTCTCCCGAGGGGACGTCGGCGTAGCATTTCATGACACCCTGGATCGCAATACCGCCAATATCGACTTGAACTCTTTTGGCCTCTGCGGGAATTTGACTGGCATCGATGTTGGTGATCAAGTTTCCAAAATGGTCGATGTCGATCACGTTTCCGCCGAGTGACGATTTGCCCTGGGCGACACGTGACAACGGCAACGTGACCAGCGGCGTGGCCAGCAACGAGCCGAATTCCGTCAAATCGCGCCCGGTACTCCAGGCGGCGGCGACGGGGGTCATGATATCTCGGCCGTGAAATGTACTGGAGGCGTGCTGTCGCCAACTTGGATGATTTTCAAGAACCACGCCGCGGTGCAGTTGTTCACGTTGCAGGATGACGCTCAACAGACCGTTATCGGGACACACGAATCGGAAGTGCCCGATTTCGGCGGCGATCATGCGACGTTGCGAGCCAACACCAGGATCGACCACCGCCACGTGGATCGTGTGTGGAGGAAACGCATCAATCGCGTCGTTCCAAATGAACGCCGCGCGCTGCACCTCCTGAGGCGGAATTTCGTGCGTCAGATCGACCAGGTGCAGATGAGGATTGATCCCGAGAGCAACTCCTTTCATTTGCCCGACGTAGGTGTCTCGAATTCCAAAGTCCGTCAGAAATGTGATGCAAGGTCGCGTTGAGGCTGGCAAATGTGGCATAGGCTGAAACTTCGCTACAGTCCCTGGGGTCGATCGGGTTTAGTGTGTCAATTGCGGCAGGCATCCGCGAACTGTGGTAAACTGACACGGCAGGCCGGATGCGTCAACGAAGTAAGTCACTGACGCGCGTTTTTATTCATGGCAGATCCGCCAATTCTCGGGGTATATTACACTCGAGCCAAATTTCTTGGCTGGGCCAGTCCTTCAGCTATTGACCCCTCGTTGACGCAGATGATCCTGTCGGCTTCCCGTTCCATCCGCATTCCGCCCGCACAGGGATTGTTTTTCGGAGATTCGTATGCAAGAAGTTTTCACCTGCCAGACCCGTGCGCGGTTTAGTCCAGTAAGTCTTGTCGCCGGCCTTTTTCGGTATCGGCTGATGGCGATGGCTTTGTTGGCCTCAGTGCTGTTGCCCGTGGCGAATGCGCAAGAGAACCGGCCGGCGCAACTCACGGTTGAAGACAAGACGCTGACGACGGAAGACGGGGTTGATCTGAAGCTCACCTATTACAAGTCTGCTGGGGGCCAAGCCGCGCCGGTCGTGATTTTGTTGCATGGCAAGGCTGGCAATCGCCAGAACTGGAAGAAGGTTGCCGAAGTACTACAAGAGAAAGCCGGATTCGCGGTGATCACTGTCGACTTGCGCGGGCACGGCGATACCCAGATCAAAACGAAAAAGCTGGATTATCAGGCGATGGCGCTTGGCGACCTGGAAGCGGTCAAGAATTTCATCTTTGAAGAGCATCAGGCCAAACGCTTGAACATGAACAAATTGGGCATCGTTGGTTGCGAGTTTAGCGCCGCCGTCGCGATGTTTTATACGGAGTTCGATTGGCTGAAGGAGCCATTCGACGACAGCATCGATCCCGATCAACGGACTCGTCGCGGTCAAGACGTCAAGGCGTTGGTATTGATTTCGCCAGACACGACAACACAGGGAGTTTTCCCGTCGCGAACCGCATCGGCCTTGCGAACCATCGACAGGCTGTCTGTGATGATCGCCGCCTCCGAAAAGAGTGGCCATGATCTGTCGACGTCAAGGAAGTTGTTTGATCAGATTTCCGCCAAACGCGTGAAGTCAGATCAGATCGTGCTGAATCGCTATCCCGAAGATGTCGTGGGTATGAACCTGGTTTGGCAGGATGACAAGCTGAAAGAAGACATCGGGCAGTTCTTGGTGAAGCACGTCCATGATGCCGAGAGCAGTTGGCAAGACCGACGCAGCCGAGTTGATCGCGAGTAGTGTCACTTCACCGTTTCGCGGTTTTGTTCGAATGTTGCCGAGTCCATTCGTTTTCATGGACCTGCTGGCGATCGCAATTTTCCCAATCGGGTAGCAGGCGGGGTCACCCTCGCCGTCCTCCCACACCACCGGACGTACTCATCGTCACCGGCGGTTTCCAAAGTGCTGTCACCGTTACCGGTCAGCGCGCGTTTCTGGCTGACGCCGCGAAAGTTTGTGACTCCTCGAGTCTGGCAGATTGGATGCTGTCCGCACCGCCTTGATCGTGGCGCAATGATTCCCCGTCAGCTCCGAAAAGCTGACTTTGATACCAGTTGCCTCGCTGTCGCTCTGTATTCATCGAGTCGTCTCAGGTGTACCCTGCATTCTGGATTCGGTCCTTTGCCGGTGAGTCAGTCATGACCAAGATGCCTGACGATGCGCCCCGACGACGACGACCTCTGCTGACCTCTCCCCCGTGTTACCACGGAAATAGCCGGATCGACCGGCACGAAGAGAGATCTCCCTGGGTAAGTTGTGTTTCTTTCCCTTGGGCCTCGCTGGATTTACCTGCGTGCGTGTCCGGATGAGCATTGGGCGTCCCGGTCCATCGCCGGGTTACTCCACCACGCCGGCCTTCTATCCCGTTTCTGTTCGTCGAGTCCGAGTTTCGCTTTCGGCTCCCTTCAGATTACACCTCACGGTGAACACTCTGTCGCGATGGACACCCTGTCCTACGGCTCACGGTTCCCGTTATCACGGCCCATGGAGAACTTTCATCTCCGAGAAACACAATATGCCAGGCGCACAAAAAACGAGCCCGATCGACAATTGCCGGTCGGGCTCGTTTCTTTTCGACTTGTGATTTGGCTGGCAGTGATCCGGCGATGTCTCACCAAACGATGTTGTAGGCAAGTGATCCGTTCAGATTTGTCGCCGGAGAGTAGTGATACGACACCGGAGCGTATGTCGCGTGCTGCGGCAGCGTCAGCGAAACGGTGGGCGAGTAAGTTGGAGACGGTGAATACGTCGGGGTCGTCGCGACCATTTGAATGGTTGTCGAAGCGACCGGCGAGCGGTAGACCGATGGTTGCGAGTATTCCACGGGTGGGGCGGGATACGGAGCCGAAACGGCCGGCGTTGGGCTGCCGATTGGAGTCGGTGCGATCGTCGACGATGGATAAGATGGATAGACCGTGGATGGAGTCGAGATGTTGTAACTCGGCGTTGTGATCACTGTCGGCGAGTAGACCGATGAGCCGTAGCTGTATGCCGGAGTCCCGTATACGGTGGGTGTCGAGTACACCGACGACCCGTAAACGATTGGCTGCGACGGGGACGAATAGCTCGACAAGCTGTACGTGACTGGCTGATAGGCCGAGTACGAGTAGCCGCAGCATGGCATTCCGTACGAGTAGCCCGAGTAATACCGTGGCGAGTTGTAATAGCCACCATAGTAACTGGGGTACGAGTAAATTCTGGGGCGCACGTATCCGTATCCGGCATAACCATATGCCGGGTAACCGTACCCATAGCCATAGCCGCCGAATCCATAGCCCCAGCCGCGACGACCGTAATAGCCATATCCGCAGCAGCGTCGCCATCCTGCCGAAGCTTCGGCGACCGTCGATTGAACTTGGATCACGGCTTGTTGAGTGGTTGCCGGGCCAGCCGCTTGCAGATCCGAGGCGGCAAATGCCATTCCGAGCAGTGTCAGTGCTGACAAACCAATTCGAACGCCAATCGTCTTCATGTCAAACCCCCCAAGTCGATTTTGAAACATTTGAACGGACCACTGCCGCCCAAAAGAATGCCCTTCTGAATGTTAAGGGGGGTGGTTTCGGAAGGTCAAGGATCTTCCGTAAACTGAATCTGTAAAGTTCTTTATTCGAAATCGAGCAGTTTTGTCACTGAACGCCCATCGGGACAACGGCTATTGAACGGAAGTAAAGGAGATGCCTGAGCGTCACATCCACGCTGCGTTTTCATCTGAAATCGTTGTGCTTTTGCTGATGCCGGTGGTCATGCAGGCGGCGCCTAATCGGTCGTGATTCCGCTCTTGTCAGTTTCCTGTTTCTCGGCTAGAACGCCGCCGTATTTCTCCCTTCTCCCAAGTCAATCCGAGCCCGCGACAAATCGATGATCGTTCCTCTTCTTTGAGTCGTCAGACTTGAGGCGTGTCAAAATGTGTTCACGTAGACTCTTCTTTTCGCTGGTGTTCCTGCCGGTAATGCTCGGTTGTTCGACAATGAAACGCAGCGACACGGCTCGTACGGGGCGCGAACAGTTACTCATCTCCAACGCAGTCGATCAGTCGCTGAGCAAATGTGATTTCTCGGCCTTTCAAGGCGCCAAGGTGTTTGTTGACGAGAAGTATCTTGATGGTGTCGTCGACAAGGGCTACATCGCTAGTTCCATTCGACATCGCCTGATGCTCAACGGCGCCGCAATCTCTCCCAAGCCGGAAGAGGCGGACGTTGTGGTCGAGGTTCGCAGCGGCGGAGTGGGTACCGACAATGCCGATTCCTACATCGGTATTCCAGGGATCGTCGTCCCGGGCATGTTGACGTTGCCAGAGGTGCGAATGTGGGAAAAATCACGGCAATCCGCGCTCGCCAAGATTGGGATCGTCGCTTACGACACCAAGACACATGAAATGCTCGGGGCTGGTGGTGTGACAGCGGCCATTTCGAACGACACAAACATGTTTGTCATGGGCTTGGGGCCGTTCGAATCTGGCAGCGCCAAGACCGAATTGCAACGAACGACTGGCCCGCAAAGCGGCGAGATGAATCAGGGATTGCCTACGGTCGTTGCGTTCAGGGCAAGCGAAAGTACCCGATCGAGCGACGATGGCACGCAGGTTCAACAGACCAGTGTTCCCGCCGCTCCGTCAAAATAGGACGCTCGGAACACGTTTGTCTCGCTGGAATATCGCAGCGCCGCACCTGCCAGCGGTTCGATATCAGGCGAACGTTGCGGCTTCACAGTGAATCCCGCCTGTCGGGATGCGATCAAAAGATTCAGTTGGCTGCCCTGCGTCGGGCAGCCAACTGACATTTCTGGCGCCGACGAAACATTCAATGTTTCATCGGCAATCAATTCCACATCACGAATTCGACGATTCCAAATTGGTATTGGGAACCTCGGCCGGTGACGGAGACGCGTTCGAGACCGCTGTCGCGTCGGCAGGCTTTGGCGGCGTTGCTAAATTCGCCTGAGGTTTTGCATCCGCCGGTTTGGCGTCATCGGGCTTGGTCTCCTTGCCAGGATTGTCTCCCGGTGCGGCAGGTTTGGCGTCTTGCCCTGGTGTTCTTCGATTGGGGCGAATGGTCTTCAGGTGAGCTTCCAGTTCATCCTTGGTGACCGCTCCATCTTGATTGGCGTCCGCCTTCGACAAGATTCGTTCCCACAGACGTTCGGGAACTTCTGATTTGCTCAGTGATCCGTTGTGGTCCTTGTCGAATTGTTCCAGAAGGCGTTCGGCGGAAGGTGGGCCCTGGCGTCCGGGGCCAACTCCTTCACGGCCTGGTCCACCGCGAGGCGGCCGACCTTCGCCACGTGGTCGATCACCCTGTGGTCCATCCACGGCCGTCGCCGGCGCTGCCGTGTCGGCTGCGGAGTCTTTTTTCGCCGAGGCAGCGATGGCGCCCATCAATTCTTCTCGAGTGACTTCGCCATCACCGTTTTTGTCAACAGTCGCAAACAGCTTCAGGACTTCATCCTTGCTGATCTTGCCATTGCCGTCGGTATCCAGCCGACGAAACGGCGATCCGTGAGCTGCAAATCGGCCGTGGCGGCCATGTTCCCCTGCGTCGGGACGATGATGAGCGAGCTGACGATGGTGGTGTCCCCAACCGCCATGCCCATGCATGTGATGGCGGTGGTGGCCGTGGTGATGTCCGTGATGTCCACCGAAGTGACCATGACCGGCGAAGCGATGCCCGCCGAAATCCCCACCGTGTGGGCCGCGATGATGACGCCAGCCGTGATGATGCTGGGCGTGGTGATGTCCGTGATGTCCACCGAAGTAACCATGACCGGCGAAGCGATGCCCGCCGAAGTCCCCACCGTGTGGGCCACGATGATGACGCCAGCCGTGATGATGCTGGGCGTGGTGATGTCCTCCAAAGCGACCGTATCCGGCAACGCGATGTCCGCCGAATTCACTACAGTGTGGGCAGCCGTGACGACCCCCTCCACGATGGTGAAAGGCTTGATGATGCCCATGGTGTCCGCCGAAGTGGTTGTGTCCGGCAAATCGGTGGCCACCGAAGTCGCCACAGTGAGGACAGTCGTGGTGGCGCCCTTCGTGGTAGCGATGGGCCTGATGATGTCCATGCTGTCCGCCAAAGTGGCCGCGCCCCGCGAAGCTGCGGTCATGGTCGTGCCGTCCATCACCGTGGCCATGCGCGTCTCGGCAATAGGGGCAGGTTTCCTGTCGTCCTGATTGGCCGTGGTGATCCTCGTGAGGCGGACGATGTCCGTCAAAGCGATGTCCCTCGACTCGGCCGCGTTCGGCGAAGTGATCATCTCGACGTTCACCGCGGGCTGGGCCACCGTGGCTGCGGTCGCCTCGTGGGCCATGATCCGCTTCTTCATGTCGGTCGCGCGAGTGTCGTTGCGAGACCATGCGAACATCGTACTGATCGTCGGAGTCACTTAACGTTCGATCGCGCCAATGCTGATCATCTTCACGCACGTCTGGACGCCGACTGTCTGATCGCTGGGCTCGTCGATCGAAATCGGCAGGATTGGGGCGACCGTCACGAGCGGCGAAGTCGCGGCGCATGTCTCGCGGCGAGGCTTCATCGCGACGGCTCGCGGACCAGCGATCCCGGTCGTCGTCTCGTCGCGCGTATTCGTCTCGTCCCTCGTCGTAATCGTCGCGATCGAAATCGCGGCTGTAACGGGCCGTTCGGTCCGACGATCGGCGATCCCTGTGCATTTCCCGTCGATCCTGTGGGCCATTGCTGTCCGAGCCAAGTCCACCCGCCGCATGCACGGCGAGGGCAATTCCGACTCCGCAAGCTACCCCGCACAATAATGCGACCATTTTTGCAGGCATGGGTTTCTTCCTTGTCTCAATTCCTGTCGTTCATTGGGCATCGCGAACGCTTCTGATGCCTCGCATGTAACGAGGTTAGCCGGAGGACCTGAAGTGCGCATGAACCGGAAGTGAATTGGAAATGAAGCGCAGGCTGCGAAAATGACGTGGGCTTCATGGGTTATGGACGATGCAGGAACAGCAACGACGCCCGAACCGATCGCACGAGGGGGCGTGGCTGTGAACGCGGAAAATCCGCGAAATTGACGTAAAATGCGCGCCACAATCCAGTTGACGCTCACGAATTCGACGGAGTGCCCTAGGGAGAGAGCAAGGGCGATCCATTCCTTGTCGATGCCGACGAGTCGGGCGATCGAAGTTGGCGTGTCCCGAACGAGATGTTTCCGGGAAAAAAGCGGCATTCCAACCGATAAGGCAGGAGGGCCGTGTGAGGACACTTGGGTGTTGATACAGGGCTGCGCGCAAAGCCGGGGCGCTGGCCTCGCCAGACATCGGGTC
>JAOTRH010195584.1:0-11455 GCA_034768845.1 Heliamphora exappendiculata
CTATATGAATCCAATCACAACCTTGTCACATATTTCCTTCACGTATGTACCATCCACCCTACAATCCTTTAACTGAACAGTATTGACTCCTGATTATAAAGTCTCTTATCATCATCACTAAATCCCTTCACACACTTTCTGCCACATAATCGAACCAAGAATTATTTTCGCACTTTACTTATTTCATCTTACCCACATTCTACCAAGACACTCAATTCACTCAAGGCCAATTATAAAAAAATCACACTCATGAATTCGTATAGTCTCACTTACGCTTCCACTCTTCTCATCCAAATACTTATTCCTCCCACGTACTCACACTAAGCTGCTATACAATTTCACCAAAAATAACAAAATTATATCACCCTTCAACTTTTCATACATAGAGTTCACACGCTCCCGCAAGAAAATTTCTTTTTTATACCGGCAACGTCTACTCACTAATCTAAACGAGCTTGCCCTAACGGGTCACATCACAAAAAGGTTTTCAAAGCAACTTCCTTGCAACTCACATCGATACCATAATGATAACCGAATACCACTCCATAAGAGCTACACAGTCTAGATGCCAAATGAATACAAACTGATACCTTAAAAACCTACCAAGTGAATAACTTGGTCTGTCTAAAATGCGCACTTCACCCTTCAAACAATCTTCAGCGTCAAAGGGACTCCCTATTTCCACAAACTCCTTGGCACTCGAACCCTAGAATTGCTTAACTAAAAAGCTATCGGTCTTTGAGGTGATCTTGATAATCTTGATGATGAAGTCCGTAATCATATGCTTTTATTTTCTCTCTAGTTCTTCCAAAGGTTACTCCGTTCCTCTTAGCCTCTACCGTATGTTCTTGATGTGCTTAGAACGTTGGGTTTAAATGTCTCTTCCAATAACTGGATCGTTTTCTCAGGCGTTTGGTCATTCTAGGTAAAACGAACATGATAAAAGATATGGTTGTGGTAATTACCTAGTCATGTGATCCGTGGTGACTTAGTGGTTAATTCTTCATCAGGCTCCAAACGTTCATTGTTATGATCAAGATTCTTCGTTCTTTGATAGTGATGGCAATAATTCAGACTCTAACACTTTGGGGGGAAGGTCAGTGTGAACATCGATGTATATAAACGTACTTCTTTTCTTAGTGTACTAAGATTATCATGAGTTCGAGGCTATTTCTCATTTTTCACTTCCTTACTACCGGTATGAATCTGTTACTTCTCGATTTATCGGATGGGTGGGTCGGCTATAAACTAGTCTGGAGAAGGTTGAATTGTACTATATGGTGGTGTCGCGAATCCCTCGGTGTGAAGCTTTCGTTTCTAACTTTGGATTGCTGATGGCTTAGTTCTTATTTGTCGAGACCTTTGAAAAGATATAGTTAGTTGAATGAGCCCTTACTTAACCATTCTTACAAATGAGAGCCTCGATCTTCAAAACATTGTTAAACGTGGACGTTGACAGATATTCTAAGCCGTGACATCATGAAGAAATCTACTTCACGCTTGAAGAGGTGTTAAGAGATTTTCGTACATCATCTCAGTTTCCTATGAAAGCGCTGAGACCTATTGACGTAATATCTTGACGATCGTTGTTACTTATAGATTTATGGGGCAAAGCTTTGAAGGTCGAAAATCAAAAGCATGCGCGGGGTTAGAACATCTTAGGGCATAACCCAGGTGGTTCAAAGATAGGTTGGTGAGGTTAAACGGTCATGGTTAAGGCAATTACTGTTGACACAAATTGGGTGGTCATTTGGGGTTCAATTGTAGGCGAAACAAGAGGAGGACAGTGAGCAATACTTTAAACAAGTGTCCCCGGAACTAATCCAGTACAATCAAATTATGATAAAGGAGATATCAAAAGGGGCACCCTAACCAGATACTTTGCTGTCACGCCCTAACATCAGGGTCACGGAAAGCCCACCCAAAACACCCATTTTAGAAAATAGGTTTTACTGTTGGAGATCAAAGCATACAGCATTTGGATAAAAGTCCCTACAGTTCAACTTTCATAAACTGTAAACATGCATTCTCATACATGAATAAACATATCGCCTAAAGGCGTACAAAACAACCCATCACAGGCGTTACATGTAAAAGTACGTGTACAAAAAAATAGGGAAAATTACAGTAAGTCTTCCATCACCTCTACAACTAGGTCAACTACGCATGCTCACTTGAAAAGGTTTTACAGCAAAATCTCACACCGTGAGCTGAAGCCCAATAGAACATAGGCAATAAAACTGTAAAGCAGGCTATGCAATTACACACACACGGGCTCAACCACAGGAGCCAAAAAGGTTTTTTTTCCAAAACTACAAGTTTTCTGTCAGACTACCACGAGTCTCAAAAAGGTTTTATCTCATAAAATCTCACATTTTTCATCCTTCAAACTATGCATATCATCCTAATAGATACCATGCCACAGTTAAGGGAAAGCTGTAAATAAAACAGTGAACTCCACTCAGGCCACTTAGCTGAGGAGAAAGATATAAATGTAGTCCTATGTACCGACTCTGCCACATCGACAAAGGTAACAACTATAGACTTTCGTCCATTACCCTAAACCCGTAGGCTTAGTAATGACAAGTTCTATACGGAGTTACAACAACAACACCATTGACGGAGGCAACTGACTTAGTTTATGGGGTCACACCCGATGGCACTAAGCACCTCCACAACCATTTAGTTTACGGGGATTAACCCAAAAGCACGTAGGGACCTACTCTACGCACGTTTTCGGACTTACACCGAGGAGAAATGGAAGCCCAACTCAACACACTCACTGTCACAGTACATCTATGGAGAATATTTCAAAATCCACCGTAACTTAACTACGAAAACTCGCAAAATAATTTATACAACACATGTATAGAAGAGTTCCAATCCATCAAAATAGATACAGCGTACCCAAAACATGTATACAACCGATAAAAGGAGTAAAAACCCAACGTTTACCCAAAAACCACGGTTACACATCAAAATCACAATTGATGTGTTTTCTACCCAGTGAAAACGCGTATAATCACATATATTACCCTTATACAGTAGTAGAGTCTAGAATCCTACCTCGGAGAGTTAAGAACTCGACGTTTCAAAACTGAACGGCGTCAGAACGAGAATCTGATCGGTTGGATGCGAAGCCCTCAGCCCCGATAGCAAGGATCCATAAAGGAATCAACAACAAACCAAGCCCTGAGCCCTCAAAGCTAGAGAGAAGGTAGAGAAAAGGGAAACTTAGGTTTGAAGAAAATTTTTTGTCTGAAAAATACCGCCACTGGAGCCTTTATAGAAAAATAAAAAATGCACTGTTCAGTAGACCAAACTACTGAGTTCAGTCGATCGAACTCAGAAAAACCAGTTCAGTCGATCGAACTGGACCCCCCAGTCGACCGAACTCAACAGCAGAGGCGTACTAGAATTTGCTACTGTTTTAAGGCTCAAAAACCAACCCAACCAACCTAAACAAGGTTCGGGAAAGCGTAAAACACATTTACACATGCTGTTCTACCACTTTAAAGCATAAACCATGTATCGAGGCTATCATATATTGGAATAAAAGCGTCACGTATATAAACAACTCAAAATTAAAAGGTTCAGGGTCTCACAACTCTCCCCCCTTAAAGAATTTTGTCCCCAAAATTCGCAACGAGGTCACTAGGTAAACAGGTCTGGGTATCTAGCTCGCATGCCATACTTGAGCTCCCATGTCGCTTCCTCAACCTCGTGATGACGCCATAGGACCTTGACATAAGAAATTGTTCTCTCCCGCAACACCTGCTCTTTTGTATCAAGAATCCTCACTAGACGCTCCTCGTAAGTAGCATCCTCATTAAACCGCAGCTCAGCCCAATCTAACACATGTGAAGGATCAGGTTCGTACCTCCGGAGTATAGAAACGTGGAACACGTTATGCACAGATTCTAACTAAGGTGGCAAAGCCAAACGATAAGAAACCTCACCAATCCTCTCGAGGATCTCTAATGGTCCAATGAAACGCGGTGATAGCTTCTCGCTACGACCAAATTTCATTTAACCTCTACGTGGTGAGACCTTCAGAAACACATGATCCCCCACTGCAAACTCCAAAGGTCGCCATCTCTGATCTGCATAACTCTTTTGGCGGCTCTGTGCTGTCACGAGGCACTAGCGAATCGCGGTAACCTTCTCTGTCGTCTCTCGTACCATGTCAGGTCCCAAGACTGTGGTATCTCCCACATCTGTCCAACACACGGGCGTTCTACACGGTCTACCATACAAAGCCTCATACGGTGCCATCCCAATACTGGACTGATAGTTGTTGTTGTATGCAAACTCTGCAAATGGTAGATGATCCTTCCACGAACCTCTGAAATCAAGGACACAAGACCTCAGCATATCCTCTAAAATCTGTATAGTCCTCTCTGACTGGCCATCCGTCTGGGGGTGAAAAGCAGTATTGAACGTCAAGTTTGTCCCCAAGGCCTCCTGCAAACTCTGCAAAAAACGCGATATGAAGTGCGGGTCTCAGTCAGAAACAATAGACACTGGCACTCCATGTAATCGGATTATCTATCTGACATACAAATGACTGATTCTATCCACTAAGTCCTTCACTCGGATGGGGAGAAAGTGTGCAGACTTCGTCAACCTATCAACCACAACCCATACGGCGTCGTGTCCCATAGGTGACCGAGGAAGTCCTAACACAAAGTCCATCGTGACATGCTCCCAGTTCCACTCTGATATAGGCAATGACTGTAGCAATCCTGCAGGTCTCTGGTGTTTCGCCTTTACTTGCTGACATGTGAGGCATCGGGAAACAAACTGGATCACATCTCGCTTCATTCCCATCCAATAGAACTGATGACGTAAGTCATGGTACATCTTCTTGCCTCCAGGATGTACGACAAGACGAGAATGATGACACTCACGTAGAAGATTAGCTCGGCATGACTCTGGCACGAACAACCTCCCAGCCAACCTCAAACTCTGATCAGAACCCACAATCCATCCTATTGTATCCTCGCCAATAGCAACGCGGTCTTGTATCATCTGAGCCTCCGGATCCATCTGTTGAACCTCTAGCACACGTGCTATCAAAGCAGGTTGTGAAACTACAAAGAACAAAGTAGCACCCGTCGCGGTCTCCCTGAGGCAAAGATCAAACTCTCCAATCTCTCCAAGCATGCCCCACTCACGTATAGCCACAGAAGCTAACGATCCATGAGACCTCCTGCTAAGAGCGTCATCCACCACATTGGCCTTCCCTGGATGATACTGTAAGTCAAAGTCATAGTCCTCTAACAACTCCATCCATCGTCGCTGGCGCAAGTTCAGGTCTTTCTACGAAAACAAGTATTTCAAACTCTTGTGATCGGAGAACACCTCGAAATGCTCACCATAAAGATAGTGACGCCATGTCTTCAAGGCAAAGACCACGACTGCCAACTCCAAGTCGTGTGTAGGATAGTTCTTCTCATGCGTCTTCAACTGTCGAGAACCATAGGCTACAACCTTACCTCCCTGCATCAAAACAGATCCAAGACCGTCATGTGACGCATCACATTACACCGTATACCCCAAGCCTCGCTTTGGAATGATCAACACTGGTGGACTAGTCAACCTCGTCTTCACCTCATGGAAAGCTGACTCACATGACTCACTCCAAACAAGCACAACCCCCTTCCGCGTCTGACGCATCATCGGTGCAGCGAGTCTAGCAAAGTCCTTCACAAACCATCGGTAGTAACCTGCTAAACCCAGAAAACTACGGATCTCGAAGACATTCTTCAGTCGCTCCCAACCTGTCACTGCTTCTGTCTTTGATGAATCCACAGCTACTCCGTCTGTTGACACTACGTGTCCCAAAAATCTCACCTCAGGCATCCAAAACTCGCACTTCTCAAACTTTGCGTACAAGCGGTGCTCTCTCAGAAGCTGTAGAACGATACGCAAGTGATCCTCGTGTACCTCCCTAGTGGGTGAATATATCAGTATATCATCCACAAATACCACCACAAAACTGTCCAAGTAAGGATGAAAGATTCAGTTCATCAATCCCATGAACGTAGCAGGTGCGTTTGTCAGACCGAACGGCACAACCAGAAACTCGTAGTAACCATAGCGAGTCTGGAAGGCGGTCTTCGCTATGTCCTCATCCCTGATTCTCAACTTGTGGTTTCCTGATCTCAAGTCAATCTTCGAGAAGCAGCTTGAACCCCTCAGCTGGTCAAACAAGTCGTCTATCCTCGGTGTCGGATACTTATTCTTCACTGTCACTTGATTTAGCTTCCGATAATTGATACACAAACACAGAGATCCATCCTTCTTCTTTGTAAACAGAGCAGGAGCTCCCCACGGTGAAGTACTCGGGCATATAAACCCCATGTCTAGCAACTCCTGCAACTGTACCTTGAGTTCACGTAACTCAATAGGTGCAAAACGATAGGACGGCATAGATATGGGAGTAGCTCCGGGAACTAGGTCAATAGAGAACTTTACCTCACGGCTTGGTGGTAACTCAAACAGATCGTCAGGGAAGACATCTGAGTAGTCGTGCGCCACCGGAGGTAATTCTCCTCGAACTCCAACCTCCTCATCCAACATGAGAGCTGAAAAAAGGAAACCCACGTTGCCCTGGTTCCACACATCACTGGGCAAAGACATCAAACCCTCATCCCAGTCTCCCACAAAACAGAAATAATCTCCCGCCGGTGTACAAATCGTTACCCTCCGTCGATCGCAATCGATAAAGGCACCATAGGTGGTCAGGGAAGACATCTGAGTAGTCGTGCGCCACCAGAGGTAATTCTCCTCGAACTCCAACCTCCTCATCCAACATGAGAGCTGAAAAAAGGAAACCCAGGTTGCCCTGGTTCCACACATCACTGGGCAAAGACATCAAACCCTCATCCCAGTCTCCCACAAAACAGAAATAATCTCCCGCCGGTGTACAAATCGTTACCCTCCGTCGATCGCAATCGATAAAGGCACCATAGGTGGTCAGCCAATCCATTCCTAGGATGACATCGAAAGCAGTCATGTCTAGAATGATAAGGTCAAACTCTAAACAACGACCGGCAACCTCCAAGACACTGGATCTACAGACAAAACTCAACGTCACACTCTCACTGACTAGAGTCTCTAAACTCAAGGTACTACCCAACCAGTCCATTTGCAACCCCAATGCAAATGCGAAAGCAGAAGATATAAATGAATGTGATGCTCCAGTGTCGATAAGAACACTAGCCCATGATCTGAAGACTAAAAGAGTACCTCTGATCACAGAGGTGGTAGCAACAGCATCGGGCACGATCAGTGCTCTGGATGAACTAGGATATGTAAGAACATAAGCTCTGGCTGGCCCACTGTGGTTCAGCACTGCCGACTGCCTGCCCGAATGCACTGAAGCTCCTCCTTATGCAAAACAGGACGTCTGAGCTCTAGGCTGTGAATACATCTGTCTCCCCTGGCCTAATGGAACAGCTGGTGCGCCTGCTGTACTTCGCACACTCCCTCCTCTGGGGCCGTCCCTACAGATGTGCCCAGACTGGCCGCACTTAAAACATACCACTGGCCCTCTTCCCTGAGCCTGCGACTGCGACTGTGACTGTACAGGCACTGCACTCTGGCACCCTGCCGCACGATGCCCTGGCCGTTGGCATCTATGACAAACAAGCACTCTCTGATCCGACCTTCTCATTGAAGCTACGGGTGGCGCGGATGTAGAAGACTGTGGCCGATACGGCCCCACTAGATGAAAACTCTGACTAGATATCCGTCGACGCTTGTCCCCGCATCCCTGGAACTGTGTGCGTGCCCCATCTAAATGATCCCTGATGTCCATGTCTCTGTGCATCTCGTTCAGAGTATCCTCCACTTTCATGGCAATCTCCACCAGCTCGGTAAAGACTTTCATCTTGAACGCTGCCACTCTGTCACGAATAGCGGGCCTCAAACCCCTCTCGAATCGTTTTGCATGGAAATCATTAGTAGGTACGATCTCCAATGCAAATCGAGATAGGCTAGTAAACTCAACCTCATACTCAATCACTGTCGTCGCTCCCTACGTCAGAAATAGGAAGTCCTCTCTATAGCGATCCCTCAGAGTCGCTGGAAAGTATTTCTCCAGAAATACCTTCGTGAATGCCTCCCAAGTGCCTGCCACTGTGGTCTTGGCGAACTTCCACCACATATGAGCACTCCCTCTCAGCTGGAAGGCGTCACATATAATCCTCAGATCATCTTCCTCAATTTGAAGTGAATCCAGAATCCTGGTAACCAGCTTCAGCCACTCAGTGGCAACCGTGGGATTGGGATCCCAAAAAAAGGTAAGAGGGTCCAGACGGTGAAACTCACGCATCGCAACCGTCGCCCTCGGCTCAGGTATGGTCTCTCTCCCCTAGAGGCCTAAGCCAGTTGCCGGATGGAGCCGACCATCTCACGCAACAGATCTCCCTCAGCAACAGGTCCTTGGGGTGCATTAGCATCCCCAACATCTGGGACAGGAGCGTCCCTTCGGCCAGAACCACGGCCATGGCCTCAACCTCGGCCTCGTCCTCCCCGCATGGACATAACTCTGTACGAAAGCAACATAACCGAATAAGAATCCATACAACATGCTATTGCTAACGTAAAAGAAAGATAAGCATGCTAACACATAGCCACGTAATATCATGTCATCACATCTCACATATCGAGAAGAACAGATAAGAAGGACTCGTCCATTTGGATAACCTACTTAGATTCCTTGCTAGAAATTACGTCCGCAAAATGCGTCTCTAACATGGCTCCCAAGTATGTTAATCCAAGCGCCCGAAAGCAAGACTAATTAATCCTAAGGTCCAACCTTCATACCCACGTATACACCACAAGTTATCATGCTATGTTAGGAAAACGCTGTAACACATGGAATCAAGCACACATACATTCTCACAAGGTGATGCACCCTCTTTCCCAGGGCTCTTAGGTATTTGAATCTAGAGTTCTGATACCAAGTTGTCACGCCCTAACATCAGGGTCACGCAAAAGCCCACCCAAAACACCCATTTTAGAAAATAGGTTTTGCAGTTGGAGATCAAAGCATACAACATTTGGATAAAAGTCCCCACAGTTCAACTCTCATAAACTGTAAACATGCATTCTCATACATTAATAAACATATCGCCTAAAGACGTACAAAATTAGCCATCACAGGCGTTACATGTAAAAGAACATGTACAAAAAATAGGAAAAACTACAGCAAGTCTTCCATCACCTCTGCAACTAGGTCAACTCCTCATGCTCACCTGAAAATGTTTTACAGCAAAATCCCACACTGTGAGCCAAAGCCACAATAAAACTGTAAAGCAGGCTATGCAATTACACACACCAGGTTCAACCACAAGAGCCAAAAAGGTTTTCCTTCCAAAATTACAATTTTTTCGTCAGACTACCACGAGTCTCAAAAAGGTTTTATATCATAAAACCCCACATTTTTCATCATTCAAACTATGCATATCATCATAACAGATATCATGCCATAGTTAAGGGAAAGCTGTAAATAAAACAGTGAACTCCACTCAGACCACTCAGCAGAGGAGAAAGATTTAAATGTAGTCCTATGTACCGACTCTACCACATCGACAAAGGTAACAACTATAGACTCTCGTCCATTACCCTAGACCCGTAGGCTTAGTATTGACAATTTCTATACGGAATTACAGCAACAACATCATTAACGGAGGCAGCTTACTTAGTCTACGGGGTCACACCCGAGGGCACTAAGCACCCACACAACCTCGTTTATGGGGATTAACCCGAAGGCACGTAGGGACCTACTTTGCGCACATTTTCGAACTTACACTGAGGAGCAATGAAAGCTCAACTCAACACTCACTGTCACGGTACATCTATGGAGAACATTTTAAAATCCACCATAGCTCAACTACGAAAACCCGCAAAATAGTTTATACAGCACATGTATAAAAGAGATCTAATCCATCAAAATGGAGATCTAAAATCATTTCTAACAAAACGTTTAAAAGGTGAGACTCAACCACACGGGTTAGCTCCAAATCTCCAAAATCACATTTTTTACCATTTTTACAAAACACCTTATTTTCATACCTCATTTTGAAAACTATGGATACCGTGTACCCGAAACATGTATACAACCGAGAAAAGGTGTAAAAACTCCACTTTTACCCAGAAACCACGGTTACACATGAAAATCACATTTGATGTATTTTTTACCTGGTGAAAACACGTATAATCACATATATCACCCTTATACAGTAGTAGGGTCTAGAATCCTACCTCGAAGAGTCAAGAACTCGACGTCTCAAAACTGAACGGTGTCAGAACGAGAATTCGATCGGATGGATGCGAAGCCCTCAGCCCCGATAGTAAGGATCCACAAAGGAATCAATAACAAACCAAGCCCTCGGCCCTCAAAGCTAGAGAGAAGGCAGAGAAAAGGGAAACTTAGGTCTGAAGAAAGGTTTTTATCTCAAAAATACCGCCACTGGAGCCTTTATAGAAAAACCAAAAATGCATTGTTCAGTCGACTGAATTACTGAGTTCAGTCAACCGAACTCAAAAAAACCAGTTCAGTCGACCGAACTCGAACTCAGAAAAACCAATTCAGTCGACCGAACTGGACCCCACAGTCGACCGAACTCAACAGCAGAGGCGTACTAGAATTTGCTACTATTTTAAGGCTCAAAATCAACCCAACTAACCTAAACAAGGTCCGAAAAAGCGTAAAACACATTTACACATGCTGTTCTACCACGTTAAAGCATAAATCATGCATCGAGGTTGTCATATACTGGAATAAAAGCATTACGTATATAAGCAAATCAAAATTAAAAGGTTCAGGGTCTCACATTTGCCCTGAAGTTACGTCGGCCTAACGTACTTCAATTCAAGCATCCAAGTCAACTTCCCAGGTTGGGATTTTAAGAGTGTACAAAGAATTCGCAAAATCACTGCAACAGACTGTGGTTTCAGAGTCAATAGAAATGAATGATGGCAAAAAGATTTTATCAATGTCGAATGTTTGAAATGGGTACTTAACAAAGAATTGATATCGAGTTCTTCAAGAGAAGAGTTAGTTCAAGTATGATGACTCGGTTGAGAATCAATATACGAATACCGGTCATTATCGAGGCATGAAAACTTTGAGGACAAGGGTATTTTCTAGGATTGAATTTCGAATAGGATTATCAACAAGACTTGGGTGCATAAGAGTTACCGACTGTAGACACCCCAATTTGACCCTGCTCAATCTTAGGTGAATCCGATGATGAAAACAGATGGAATAGTGCCTCGATACAATCCTCATGAAGTGATCTAAGCACGGTATTTGAACCCGAAACCTTCAAACTAATAAAATTTTATCGAACCATCGAAACTTACTGCCCAAGTAAGGCGACCGCCAACTTGCATTGTGGCGACCGCCATAGAACTTTGTAGAAACCCTAACCAAAAGTGG
>JAOTRH010195605.1:0-11455 GCA_034768845.1 Heliamphora exappendiculata
AAAGTTAATTAAAGATGTATTTTCTGGATCCCCGAGCATGGATTTATATTGGCGTTGGAAATTCTCCCAACAAATATAACTAATAGGAAATAACTAGATATCACTTTCACCTTTTCAACATATATACCACTCTAAAATTATCTTCACATATTCATCTTTGAAAATTTTCGTTTACCGACTAATTTGTACTAATTAATTTTCTTAAATAAGCTAAACGATATAAATAAGCTTAAAATAATCAATTCCACAAGCAACAAATAAAATTAATCACCACCACACACGAGACGGTAATTTTTACGTGAAAATTTTCAAACCGGGTAAAAAATTACGAGACCACACCGGGTCTAAAAAATCAAACACTATAAAATTGTTAGTTATAAGAAAATCTTACAAACCAATGTTGCACCTACAACCAAACGTTTGAAAACCTACTCCTGTCAAATTCACGTACACCAACTCTTGTGCTTGACCGCTGCTGGAACCCACCACCGGACTTCAGTGCTAACGGACTCCTCCACCAGACTTCAACACTTGAGAATCCTCTCAAGCGACTTCATGAATCCAAACTAATTGTTGAAACTTTGTTTGACTTGATGATTGACTTGATTAAGTGGAAGCTAAAGAATCATCAAGTTGTTATATACTAGCTTGCGAATACAATGAATAATCTCCTAAGCTCTTTATGGCGGCTAGATTTTCATAAAATAATAAGAGGCTCAAATAATAATAAGCCCTAACTGCCAATTTATATTCAACAACCAAGCTCTAGCTGCTGTTGCTTTAAAAATTGGCCCACGCGTACAGAACCAATCGATCGGTTAAAAGACTGATCGATCGGTTAATCAAAGCTCTCGGTATTTTAACACAGGACTTCTTCAGGATGACTTCTGCAAAAGGACCGATCGATTGGTTAATGAACCGATCGATCGGTGAAGGACCATTCTTGGTTCTTTATCACACCTACGGCTAGTTTTTTACTATTTTCTGCTCCTCGTTCGCTGCGCTGCAATATTAAACCACAATTACATAAGAACAAGTGTAAAAATATCAACGAATAAAATAAATAAAGTAAATAATCATTTGTCATAGATTTACCAAACTCAAAACGGATTAAACCGAGGCCAAAATCCGTAACAATCTCTCCAGTTGGCAATTCTGTGACAAAACCCAACAAGTCAACAACTTAAACCAAATGAACAAGCTAACTAACCGATATAAACAAAAAAAAACTTTTCATAAAAAAAACTCACTCTCCACACACACAAAAATTACTCCCCTCAAACGAAACTCTTACACCCCCTCAAACGAAACTCAAAAAAAAACTCACTCTAGTATTATTTCCCCATTTTGTCACGAATTGACAAAAAAACACAAAAAGAATCTTTTTTGTTTTTTTTAAAGAAATTTTTTTTTAAGTAGAAAACAAGATTAAAGTATAATTACTAGACCCATGCATCTTTTCATTCATTTAAAGTCACAAAAATTAGTCAAATTGAATAAACACACACACAGGATCCAAGATAAACTATATTTATATATAAACAAACACAATCAGAGTATATTCTATATAAAGCAGTGTGTGTGTGTGTGTGTGTGTGTGTGTGTGTGACTTCAAAAAAAATGACAGACTTAAAGTCACGTTTATTTAATGACTTGAAAAAATACGAAATAGGGTATATATGACAAAGTCACGTTTATTTATCAGATATCAAAGATGTCACAAAATTAAACCAGTGTTGACCCAATACACTTTGGGTTAACTCCCCCGCAACTAGATACTGCAACTTTTTCTTGCTCTCCCTTTTTTTTTCTTTCATTCAAAGACGACTTTCACACTAGTACGAACGAAAAAATAAAGTTCGCATAAATAGCCATTTTCTAAGTAAAAGTTGGCACAAATTTTAAGGTCGCTGCACACTAATACGTACAAAAAGACAAAGTCACATAGATAGCCATTTTCTCAAGCCAAATATATAGAACTAAAAGAATGAGGAAGTGTAAACATTAAGTTCAAGTGGGTCGCCACTATGTTGCCATTTTGTAAAATTTTTAGACAACTGAACGATAAAAGAAACCAATAAAAAAAATAATCCCAAGTGCGAAAGATCCTTGTATCTATCAATGTTTAAGTGATGTACAGAATAGACTCATCTATGAAAGTATCTTATCCACTATGAACTAGATTACCCAAAAATCAGTGCGGTAGTTAATGTCAAAGCCTAAATTATAGAATTTTAACCAAATAAAATAATGCACAGAAAAGATACTCAATCCTTAATAAAGTCCCCCACAAAATTTTAAAAAAACAATAAAAATTTTAAAAAAATTCAAACACACAAAACAAAACTAACAAGACCCAAAACTGACTAGGGACTACGACTAGCAAAAAAGCTGCCAAGATCACTCTTTCTAACCCAAACTTTCTTAATTTTCAAAGGTACAGGTTCTGGGTCAGAAAACCAATTCTTTCTAGGTTGGTGTGGTATAGCAAATCTGAATCTATTCAACCAAGCGCAGTGAGGTCTGATGCGTCCATTTATACCACAGTGATGACAAATAGGCACAAATAATGTATTACTATTCAAATTCATGCAATTGGGACGTATGCGACCTTTATTACCACAGTGGTGACAAGTAGAAACGAATTTAGCATTTTTTTACCTCACCATGTAAAATGGTGGTTCTACTCGTCTGATTTTTTTACTTTTTCGTTGCTAAAAAATGTGCAGATAATCTTTTTGAGCTTATGTCACTTTTTGCTTTTACAAATTTTGGTGCAGACTCAAGTAAAATTGGCTGGCCAATTTTTTCTTTTTCTTTGTACGGTTTACTTGACGAAGCACCAGTGAATCCAATGCCACACCTATCAGTCACCGCCATTTGTGATCAAAGCATGTCATCTAAAATCATAGTGCCTGCATTTAATTTCTTGAAAGTAGATTGAGCATTTAACAACTCTTTTTCAAATTTAATCACTTTTAATTCAAGATCTGTTTTTAACTCAACACAAGCATGCAACTCTTTTTCAAGAAATTCAATCCCGATTTGTCTAGTTTGACATAATTCAGACAAGTCATTTTTTTCTTTTTCACATTTTGCAAGTTTTTCACACAAAATCTCCCTGTCTGATTTTAATTTTACAACCAGGTCTTGAACTTCAGTTAGCTCTTGTTTGATACCACCTTTCTCTTTTTTCACACAGTTTATATTTTTTAATCAGTTTTGCATTTTGTTTGGTCAACTTGAAGCACTCTCTATAAAGGTTATCATAAGTTTGTTGAAGAGTTTCATCATCCTCACTTTCATCAACATTATTAATCTCCTCATTTTCAAAATTCTCAAATTTTTTATTTTCAGACTCAACAGATTCATCGTGAACAGAAGCAATAAAAGCAGTAATATTATCATCATCATAATCAGGCTCCTTCTCATCACTCGTGTCAGGTTCACTCTCGTCATCCCAAGTAACTGTGAATCCTTTTTGTTTCTTTCTAAGAAGGTTCGGGCATTCTTTAGCCATATGTCCATATCGTTTGCATTCATAGCATTTCGACCATTTTTTAATAAAATTGGACATATTTTTGACTTTGTCTTTACCATGCTTCTTTTGTAATTTTTTCTCCTAATTAGGCTTTTTAGTTTTTAAAATTTTTTTTAATTTTTTCACAAAAATAGCTATCATCTTAGGGTCTAAATCATCATCAGAGTCATTTGCAGAACTTTGAGCTGAAGTGAAAGCTAAATTTTTTGAAACCTTTTTGTTTTGAAAATTTAGTTCATAGGTTTGCAGGTTTCCAACTAAATATTCAACAGAAATAGAATCAATGTCTTTACTCTCTTCTATTGCTGTAACTTTTTATTGAAAACGTTCGGGTAAAGATCTAAAAAAATTTCGAACGATTTTAGAAGTTAAATTTTTTTTACCAAGATTAAACGAGGCATTCACAATATTATTTAATTTAGCATAAAAATTGTCAAAACTTTCATCATCTTTCATACGTACAGTTTCAAATTTTGTTATGAGACGTTGAAGTTTTGATATTTTTACGGTATCAGTCCCTTCGTGAGTGATTTGAAGACTATCCCATGCTTTTTTAGCCAAGTCACACGTACTAATTCTACGAAACTCATCTTGTGTGACTCCACTAAAGATAGCATTTATAACTTTTCTATTCCAGCCTGCATCCTTAAAATTAGTTCCGTCCCATTTAGCCACGGGCTTAGGAACGATTTCTCCATCAACAATACTGATGGGAGGCTTATATCCCTCAACAACAGAAAATCAAACTCTTTTGTCAAAAGATTTCAAAAAGACTCTCATCCTTACTTTCTAAAAGGGGTAATTATGGCCGTCAAGAATGGGTAGTCTACCGGCCGAAGCGCCTTTTCTAAGAAAATTCATTTATTGCAAATCAGTTTATAGATCTCACAAAAGAATTTTTTTTTAAAAAAGTTTGTGACCTACTCTGATACCAATTGAAAAATTCTGTTTACCGACTAATTTGCACTAATTAATTTTCTTAAATAAGCTAAAGGATGCAAATAAGCTTAAAACAATTAATCCCACAAGCAACAAATAAAAATAATTACCATCATACACGAGACGGCAATTTTTACGTGAAAAATCCCAAATTGCGTAAAAAATCACGAGACCACACCGGATCTAGAAAATCAAATACTATAAAATTGTTGATTACAAGAGAATCTTACAAATCGACGTTGCACCCACAACCAAACGTTGGAAAGCCTACTCCTTCCAAATTCACGTACACCAACTCTTGTGCTTGACCACCGCTGGAACCCACCACCGAACTTCAGTGTTGACAGACTCCTCCTCTAGATTTCAACACTTGAGAATCCTCTCAAGCGACTCCACGAATCCAAACTGATTGTTGAAACTTTGATTGACTTGATTCAGCGAAAACTAAAGAATCATCAAGTTATTGTAGACCAGCCTGCAAGTACAATGAATAATCTCCTAGGCTCTTTATGGTAATTAGGTTTTCATAAAATAATAGGAGGCTCAAATAATAAAAACCCCTAGCTGCCTATTTATATTCAACAACCAAACCATAGCTGTTGTTGCTTTAAAAACTGGCCCCACGCGTACAGGACCAATTGATTGGTTAAACGACCGATCGATCGGTTAATCAAAACTCTCGGTATTTTGACACAGGACTTTTTCAGGATGACTTCTGCAAAAGGACTAATCGGTCGGTTAACAGACCGGTCGATCGGTGAAGGACAATTCTCGGTTCTTTATCACACTTGCGGCTAGTTTTTCACTATTTTCTGCTCCTCGATCGATGCGCTGCAATATTAAACCACAACTCCACAAGAACAAGTGTAAAAATATCAACGAATAAAATAAATAAAATAAATAATTATTTATTACAAATTTGCCAAACTCAAAACGAATTAAACCGAGTCCAAAATCCGTAACAATCTTTTTTTTTCTCTCTCAAAAACCTTTAGAAAACTTAGGTATTTATAAGAATAATATAATATAAAACATTTAATTGTACACATTTAATTATATGAATGTTATAGTATTGAATAGGTTATTATTAATATAATTATTTTACAACATGAATAGGCTATTTAATAACCTATTTAAACTTTGTAACAAACAAACATAAGTTTTAGTATAAAACTCTAATAAATAATAAAAATTAATATTTATTTTTAATATTTTATTTTTATTAAAATTCTCCAACAATTTCCCACTTTTAATAAAAATAGAATATATATATATATATATATATTATTGTTTGATTTGAAAATCAAAAGTTTATTTTAAATTAAAAATATAAGGATACAATAAAAAATTTTGGACAATTATAATACAGTGTAATAAGTGCGGGTGTTATTCGAACTTGAATTTCACTTAGTGTTACGAGCCTCGCTATGAAAGAGCATAGTAAATTAAGTCATGAACTTAACCCTTTGAGTCAGAGTTTAACATGTCAAATACACAGTAGCGGTATTGGACATTAGCTTGCAAGTTAGTACTATTAATGGACATGCACTAGTACTTTGATTTTCTTGAGGATAACTAGAGACTAACCAAAATTCCATAATCGCAGTATCATAACAACCCCTACTTAGATGAATCCTCCAAGATACCTTGCAAAAGATTACTTGCATTAGACTCATTAAGAATTATAATCATTCTAACCGGTCTCTCTTCAACACAATTGATATAGGAATGAGCAAAAGAGCATGTGTGTCTCCTTTCTTTAAAAAATGTGTTGGTAATAAGTTACACATTATAAATTGTTTACCTATTAAATCTCTTTTATGGATCTCCAATCACAGAGGTTGGGTTACCTTCTTAGGTGACTCATTTACAGATTTGGCTCAATCTCCCTCAACATATATGGATCTAGCCTTAATGTTAATGCAAAAGCAATAACTCTTTGAGTATATTAAAATACCTCAATATTTACTGATCAGTAATAAGCATCTACCTCATAGAGCATTAATTAGAGTCTTTTGCCTTTTTTTTTTTCTCATAGTACGCCACATTTTTTTAAGAGGTTCATTGAGTAGAATTCATCACATAAATACAAAATTTTCCCGTGCGGCCAAGTGTCTCATTTACTTATTAGGAATTTTTTTTTTCTGATGTGACTAGAAGTTTTATTTAATCTTCTAAGAACCATTTTTTATTAATTTTTCTGTGCCACCATTTTTTTTCTGATAAGGCCAGTGATCTTATTATTACTGTGAGCCAAAATACTTGCATAAATATTCAATCCATATATATAATAAAAATTTATTTTTCTTTCAAATAATTTTATTAACTCAAGTCCCACAAAATATTTATATGCAGATTTTCGATAAAATTTGTTTTTTTTTTTTTTAACAATGATGACTTGTAAGATACTTAATAAAAAAATATTTATTTTAAACCGTCCACAGTTCAAACACTTCTCTTATTCACAACACAATATGTTTACTATTAAAAGAATTTTACCCCCACATTTAAGCACATTAACCATAATAAAACAACAAGGTAACTCATGGCTATGTAAAAACCACTAATTGAATGCATTTAAGCTTTTTTTATTTTTTAACCAACAATCACTTAAAAAGCAACATTTAGCACTTTTGTAAAATTGCAAAGGAAATTTCAACTTTACAATTTTTTTATAACAAAAAGTCCTCAATTAAAGAGAATTATTTTATACCCCTTAATTGGATTTGTTGTGAGTGCCAATAAAAATATTTTCTCATTAAAGAAAGTAGTTATGGCATCAATTTTTTTCTTAAAAAAATATGAACCATTATCAATAATCTATTTTTATCAAAGCAAGTAGCTATATGCAACGGTAGAAAAAGGTTTACGTACATTCATTAATAATTACAAACGATGCTAAAGCAAAAAATATTTAAGAATTATTTTTTCCTTGCAATGAAATGCACTTAGGCAAATGACTAATAGAATAGGAAAATGAATAAACTCAAATCAAGAAACCTACTATTCTAGAAAATTAATACTAAAATACTAATTTTCTAATAAAATTACTAATTTTAGAATAAAAATAAACAATAAACTTTCTTGAACATTGTGTGTGCATCAAAGAGACTTCCGAAATCCATCAAGCACTATAGTGAGGGACAAAATCTATTTTAAGACAATGTGAAACACTAGTTTTGATTTATTTTTTGCATTTATCCGGATTGTAGGTTTAATTTTTATTTTTAATTTGCGATTGCACAAAAAATACTATACATATTTTTTTAACAAAAACTACTTAAATGAAACTAATATCATACAAGTTAAATAGTTAAATAGGTGATCTTTTAGAAAATTATTTTACACGATGAAATAGAAAATTATTATCAATCATTAATTTAGTTTTTAAAAAAATTTAATTGCAACTTGTACTATTTGCGATTGTTTTTTTTTTTTGCCAAATATAACCTTCTGCGATGAAAAACATAGTTTATTTTGTCGCAAAATATAACCTTTTACGACGAAAAATATATCATCGCCAAATGTAACCTTGTTGCATAAAATATTTTTTGACACCAAAACTTTGTGACAACAATATTTTGTCGCTAATATTACATTATGCAGCAAATTACTTTGTTGCCTTAAATCTCTATTCGAACTAAAACAATTGTCACCGACAATGTTTTGCCGGAGAAAAATATTTCATCGCTAATACACCCTTTTGCGATGAAATAGTTTGTCACCTTAAATTTTTATTCGAAATGATTGATAATTTTTTACGTCGAATTTTGTACATAGACGACAGCTTTCTTCCTAAATAGGTGACAAACAGTTTCGTCGCCATGTCATTTGTTGGCGACAAAAAATAATTTCGATACTAAAAGGAATCTGCGACGATACTTCGACAACAAAATGAATGATGAAATTATTTTGTCTCTATTTATTTTAGCAACGAAATTACTAATTTTGGAGACCACTTTGTTTTTTCTTTAAAGTACTAACTTCTTGTAGCATAGGTTGGAGTAGGATTAAGAGCTAATTAAAAATTATTTTTATATAGAGTTTAATATTAGGTGGGCTTACGAGCTTTTAGAGTTTTCACGTGTATTTATAAATAAAATATTAGTAAAGTTTTAAGTCATAGAAAATTGAAAAGACTAGCTGGTAAAAAAAAAGGGAAATGCGTGTTACACTCTTTTGTATTCGACGTAGTAAAATATTTTCTTTCTCGTTTATGAACGTAGATTAGTATGGGCTGAACCATGTAAATCCTTAGTATTAATTATTTTTTATTTTTTATGCATAAATTTTTTTTTACTTCTTTTTGTGTTCAGAAATTACTACTCAAATTCCAACACCTCCCTGTAAGAAATAAAAGGCAAGCAGGATCAAATAAAGAAACATATCCAACAGATGCCAAGTTATTGAGTCTCAGCATATATAAGCCCAATTCCTAAGCTGGCCTGCCCCAACGCGGAATTCCAAGTGCCACAAATCCAAAGTGCCAGAAGCCCAAACTTCAAAAGATCTCTTCTTTTTTATTATTATTGAGAGTCAGTATATGCAATGAAAACTTAATTCTAAATGAGAGATAAAATATACATAAAACAACTTGTCAATGTTCCAAACAGTCGTGAAAAAAAGAACATAATTTGTTGACATGAACATGTGTCACTAATTAATAGTACACATTCCTACAATATATCTATTAACATCTTTAATCAACTTCTCCTTCATTTGTTATGGATTCAAAACAAATTTTAACACCTTTTTCTTATTTTTTTAATAATTAATTTTTACCATAAATTAAGTTGCAACAAACGCTCACATATTTATGATTCTTACCATATTTCCTGAGTGTTAGATACAAGTTTGTGGATTTCATTGTTTATGTGAATATTGACACAACTTTTTGTTTAGAGTGAGCAATGGGAGTTTTGTAGCATTTTTTGTAACAATTGTGTTGGGGTTTTTTTTTTTTTAATATCTCAGGATGCTCGGATCAATTTATGTGTACCTTGATTAATTTTTGGAGGATTAATTCCTCCGTCTATTTGCGGGAGTTTCAATTAAAGTCAAGACAAAATCTCGTATGAATTAACCTCAAAAAATTGATAGCATTTAAGAGATTTCAAATTTAAGACCTAAGAAATAGCAAACTCCGTTAGTTTCTGATAATTCCGATCGACAATCATCCTTTGCTTAATCATATTGCATCCAACGCAGAACTTGTAATTAGCTTTGCCAACAGAAAGAATTGTGTTAAGATCCATGACTAATTAATTGCATTCATTCAACAAAAAGTATGTCCATTCTCTGATTTTAAAAGAAAAAGAAAAATAAATAATTTTGACCGTCACCACATACGATGGATGACCAAAACTGCTTAAACTGTCAACTTGTAAGTTGCCTAGCTACCTAGGTACAAAGTATACAGCAAATCCCACATTGAAGCTCCAAATACACCCATAGATTCCAGAGTAATTGAGTGCCAGACGACAACTAACTTAGGAAGATCTTTCTATCAAAACTACAAAAAAAAAAAAAAAAACTTTTCTTTTTCTTCATTATTATTAGACCGCGCTTTCTTTTTCCCTTCCCCAAACAGTGCCTATCTTGCTAGTTTAGATTGCGAATAAGCCAGTTGCCAAGTGGAAGCAAGAGCCCAACTTTTCCATACATACCTGTATCTGTTTTAAAGAAAAATATGCTAGCTACCAACCAGCTCAGAGCCACAAGTTTTAATATGGGGGGGCTTAAGTACTCTTTACGTAATTTTTTAAAAAAAAATACTAATTACAATAATTGTATTTGTATTTAAAATATATAAATTCAATGTAAATATATATCAATAGATGTTTAATAAATCAAAAAAGAGTGCATACTCTATTTAAATAACGATGAGATAAAATAAAAATCTATTTCAAAGATCGATATTACAAAAAAGTTGATGTATAAAATGTAGTTGACTTTGTTTCATGATTCACGAAATTCATATATAATAAAAATCGTACTGAAATTCTCTTCGACAAATTTCCATCAATATGAAGTAAAACGAAATAAATCCTTTAATATGACTTATTTGTTAAATGTTATTTAATACTTCATCTTTTTACCATAGTGGGACTGGGGCCATACCAGACCTCAGACCCCAATATAATAGAGCTTTGCCACTGCTAGCCATGGATGGGTTGCATCAACCATTACTGTTTAAAACAGAGGCGTAATCGTTTTATCTTTCTTTATTTTAAGTCAACAGTTATTACTGAAAGCAACTTGAATAACAAGGTTCGCTTGGTGGAAGCTTAATCTGAGTTACTTGCATGTATGAGCTGCAAATTCCACATATATATTTGCTCTCTGTCCCTGTGTGTCTCTATCTGTCTCACTCTTTTTAATTAGCACCAGTACTTCACTCTCCTATTTTTGACCAATCTGTCCCTCCTCTGCCATACCTGATAAGTGATGCCTCTACCTCCCCCAGCATTATATTTTGAGCAAATCCTACCTACCCTCCACTCTACACACAAAGACGCGCTTCTATATATGTTATGTGTGCTCGCCCAAGCGTTTGCGTGTGCATACTGAGATACTGGCGATCGCATATCTCCTCTATATATAACATGATAGTGTTCATCATCACCAAGTTTTCGCAATCCGGTCAATTGATATTGCCTTTTTGATACTGCTGATCTTCTGTTACATATCATATATAAGTCAGGTACGTGTCGGTCTCTTTTCTCTTGGATGGTAATATTGAAGCCCTAGTAGGCTAGGCCCCAAGGCCATGTGTGTGTGTATATATATGTTCAGACAGTTCTAATAAGTTTCGTTCATTACTAAATTCATTTTAAGTATTCAATCCATGAATTGTTCTCTTTTGATCCCTTAAATATTGTTGGCTTAATTTGCAATTTCCAGGAGAGGAAGAAAGCCTGGAGCTGGAGTTATATCTTACTTTTTATACATCTTAATTAAGCTATTGGTAGGTTG
>JAOTRH010195616.1:0-11455 GCA_034768845.1 Heliamphora exappendiculata
CTTATTAGTTTATAATTTATTTGTGTATTTATTTACTATAAAATTATTATTAATTGATAAATTTATAGTTTTTATTATTATAAGTTTATTAATTTATTGTAACTATTGATTGAACAATTAAATGTAATAAACTTGACAATTGAAATAATAAAATGCGATATAAATTTTATTAATCAAAAATCAAATGTGAACAATTTTACATATTGTAAGTGTATTGCATATTTTAAAAAAATAAAAAATTTGTATCACTATAGGTCAAGTACATTCTAACTAGGTTGGCACATACAAACCTAACAATCATTTGCATTATTCTCTACTTAAAATACATGACAAATATAAAAAATAATGTTTACATATACAACAAATAATTTAAAAAATCAGTCTGAGCCTGATAATTCTTCAGGCGTTCCAGAGGTGATAGATTCGATGTCTGTTTCAAGTCTTTCCTTCTCGTTCATTTCTTGATACCTCTTTGATGCGTAAAGTGCATGTATCTCGTATAATCGTTAATACTTGGACTATCTCGGAAGTGAGTCTGAATCTAATCTCGTTGAGTACCTGTCCACCTGCACTGAAAGTTGACTCCGAAGCAATTGTAGAGACATGAATGACAAGTCTATCGCGAGCTATGGCGACCAATACTGGCCACGACACCTCGTGTTATTTCTAATAATCTAAAATATCAAAATTATCTTATCTAAATTTGTTACAGTATCAAAATAACGTTGGATTCTGTGATAGAACTCCCATGAATCTCAGAAAGTCGCTTATTTTTTATTATAAGCTAATCGTCGTTACGACTTCGAGATGAAATCCTAACTGCGGGTTGTGTTGATTGTGGTATTAAAATTTTTTTTATATTCATCATATAAATATTTAAGTGTTTTATTTATTGGGTCAAGTTAGTTTGTATTACCATAAATATTTTTTAAAAAATATTATAAATCAGTATTTTTACTCTTAGGATCTAGTATGCAAACTATTCTAAAAATATGTATTATTTTATTATAATATTTATTAAATTTATCTTTCATACTAAATATCATTTGATACTAATTTGGATTGAGTAAAAATTCATCAAATATTGCAGTAATTTATTTTAATTACAGTAAAACTAATGGAGTAGTAGGAGTGTAAATAAAAGAAAATAATTTTGTTGCTTGATCAAAAACTTTATAAATTTTTTTATATATATTTAAATTATCCCAATCACTAGGCATTAGTAGAGAAAATTTTCTGTCTATATTTATTTCAAAAAATAAATCAATTACTTTTCTTTATTTTATTACTAGTTGTAATATATTATATGTTGATCGAGTTCCACCTAATTTCTATATCATGCTGTAATTTTTTACATTTTATATTTTCTTGTTGATATATTTTTCTATACATATCAACTCTTCTAGCACTACTATTTATACATCTTATTGCTAACCTAACTCTTTCAAGAGACTTATTGTAATATTTAAGTCATTCTTTCACAATTAAATTTAAAATATGTGCGGAATAACGAACATGAAATAAAGAACTAGATAATGGAAGCTGTAGATGACGTTTTAAATAATTAACACATTCATTATTATAAGAAGTATTATATAAAGTAGTAACTAATATTTTATTTGCAATACCCCACGTAACTAGTTCTCGCCTAATAACTATACCTAAAGAATGACTGGTATAGGAAAATTCTATAGTTTTAAGTGAAAAAATTCTTTTACATAAATTTTAATCATTATTTATAAAATGTGCTGTAATACATTGAAATTATTGAGCATTTCTAGCAGTCCATAAATCAGAAATTAAACTAATTTTTTTAAATTTGTAAATAAATTCATCAACTCGGTTTTAATTTCATTAAATCTACTTAAAAGTCTATTTCTTGTAGTATTTCAAGAAAAACTTTGAAATTGCAAAACAAATTCGAGAAACTTTTAAATAAATTTTAAATAAAATGACCAACTTGTAAAAAATGTGAATTATTTCATGAAAAACTTCTTATACTTATTTTTTTTTAAAATTTTCATTCTTAAAAAAATGCGAATTATTTTAAGTATGAGAAACTTTTCATACCTATTTTTTTAATTTTTTTATTCTTAATTTTAAATGAAATGAGCAACTTGTAAAAAATATGAACTATTTCAAGTATGAGAAACTTCTCATACTTATTTTTCTTCATTTTTTTGTTCTTAATTTTAAATAAATGAGTAACTTATAAAAAAAATGAGAAGTATTTCAAGTATGAGAAACTTCTCATACTTTTTTTTTTTAAATTTTTTATTATTAGTTTTAAATAAAATAAGTAACTTGTAAAAAATATGAACTATTTAAAGTATGAGAAATTATCTCATACTTAATTTTTTAAAATTATTCATTATTAATTTTAAATCAAATGAGTAACTGAAAAAAAAATAAGAACTATTTCAAGTATGAGAATTTTTTTTTTATTTTTTAATTTTTAATTTTAAATGAAATGAGTAACTTGTAAAAAATGTGAACTATTTTAAGTATAGGAAACTTCTCATATTTATTTTTCTTAATTTTTTCATTCTTATTTTTAAATGAAATGATCAATTTATAAAAAAAATGACAACTATTTCAAGTATGAGAAATTTTTCAGACTTATAAAGAAATTTCAATATAGTCATGTATGAAAAAAAAAGAACTTAATATTTTTTACATTTATATTTTTAAATACAATAACATAATAATTTATTGAATATATATAGTATGAAAAGTTCCTCATGCCTTGATGTAAGGCATAAGAATTTTGTTCATATAAACACTCATGTATTGAAAAAAATTAATTATAATAATATTTTTTGTTATTTTTTAAAAAAAAAGAGAAATATTTTAAAATTTAGTATGAGAAATTTTTTATACATATATTTTTAAAATTTTATTATTTTTTAATTTTTAATAAAATAAATAACTTATAAATGAGAAATTGACCAAAAAATTTAAAAAACCATTAGAAAAAAGCGACATTGAAGTCCGATTTGGTGATAACGATGGTTTATGGCGCGACAACAGGTGATGACTGATGTTATGAGTGAGGAAAAAGGTTTTGGTAGTTAGATTGGTTTTTGTTAAGAGTTTCACCTAACTTATAGGTTGTTTTTTTTAAATCTTAGCATGTGTTTGGATTAATTTTTTTTAGTAATTTTTAAGTGTTTTGATTTTTTTTTTTTGTAAAAAAATAAATGTCAAATTATGTAGCAAAAAGTGAAGAAAAAAGTAAAAAAAAAAAACCTAATAAGTCAAACCAGTTAATTTTTTATGGCTTTTAAACCAAAAAATTTCAAAAATAAACTAGCTCAAACACATGTTTAATTTACTATATTTTGCGTTAATATATTATTATTTGTCATAAATTGATTCTCACAATTCATGTAACCGTAATTCTTCATTAATTAATCAAGTTTCATGATATTGAGTTTTTATTTCTTTAGAAACGAAATCTCCAACATAACAAAAGGTCATCAATTCATGATCAATGGTTGTGAGCAGGGGGCTGCATCAATAATTTCTTTGTTTTTTGTATTAAGCATAAAAACTCTAAGAAAAGTATGGATACTCATAAGGTGGAAAATGTTAAATTGTGTGCATCCAAGGTGCAAAGTGCAAACCAATTTACAAAATAAAAGCATATAATCTTTAGATGATTGAAATGGGTATTCTGTGAGAACCCATTTTTGCATAGCTTTTATTTTTTATTTTGGTAAAATACACTGATTTCTCCTGATGAATGATTGGACGAACATTATTATTGTTAATATTTTTAAAATTACCGTCCCTTTCCTAAAGTTTAATATTAGATTACGATAATTCCTTAATTTGTTATTAACCTATTATATACATTATATAAAAATATCTCAAAAATATCAAGATTGTTCATTTATAGCTATAAATTACTAAAATGACTGGAATGAAGTCCCATCTTTTCATTCAATATAATGCATTCTTTAATTACATTTTACATAACTAGGTTTATCTTAAAATTATTTTTTATTTTTTATCCTAATTGCAAGAGGCTGATTGTGATTTAATTTTAAACTTTATGAGTTAATTTTTAGAAGTAAAGTACTTGTATAATTCAACCAACCTCAAGTGAAATTAGTATATTTTATCCCCTTTTTTGTTCTTTTGTTAGGCAAAGGGGACCACATATATATATATTTTTTGGATATTAAATTATGCATGCTGGGTGTGATGGACCCACCATAAACAACCCAGCATACCATATAAATAAATAAATAAAAGAAACTTGGTACCAAGAACTTCTCGCATTCATGATTTTGGCAGTTGCTTCAAATCAGCTCAATCTTCCCCTTGCATGTGAAGCACTTTAATGGGATTCCCTACCCAAATGGGAAAAGTAAATATAATACATATAGATACATATATGTATATCAGTATATGTATATATGTAAAGCAATTCCAACTAAACTTCCAGCTACAAGCCTGCAGTGATTGTGATATTATAACTCCTAGTGAGCTTCTTTGTTTTGAAGATGTCAGGATAGCATTGGACAAAAACATGTAAGTTTTGTTAGTGCTCTTTATTAAAAAATCTGTTTTTTTTTTCCTTCTTAAAAGCTAGTGTTAGTGTGTTACAGTTGTAATATTAGAAGTTCTTTAGAAATTTATAACCTCTCCAGTCTCATCAAGTATATGATCATTGTGCCTTATATTTTGTTGAGCGTGTATCTTCTATTCTAAATATCTATGTAATTGAGATTTTATTTACATACATTTAGACTGAACTTGAGTCATAAATTCATAAAAAATCTAATATATGTAGAGTTATATAATTATATGGGGGCTAGTGTTTTAGAGTTTGCTTATATATAAAAATCTTATAATTCTAGTATATGTGTGGAGAGTTAAATCAAAGGGTAAATGTGTAAAGAGAGAAAAAAAATACCGAGGGCAAAAACATAACTCTTGAGGGAGAAAACGGAGTTTGTTTCAATGCTCAAATTATGGGTATCGAATTTTGGAGTATTTTTATTCTCGTGATTGTATAGTCTATGATTATAGTAGATTATCTCTGACACCTGTAGACATAAACAGGTTATACCGAACCATATAAATTTTGCGTGATTTTTTCTTTTGTGTGTGCATAGATGTTCTTACGTTGCATTCGAGGATTAGTGATTAAATCTCAACGAATGATACCACTTGTTGAGATTCAATCACCAATTTTCGAATGAAACCGAAGCAAATATCCATGCACATAAGTAGATAAAATAATATATTTAAAGAATTTACGTGATTCGGTTCACACTAGTCTATTTTCACAAGCGAATGAGTAAATATTGCATTATGTTGTATGTGAAAGAATACACCACTTCATACTCTCTACCAGCTGTTCTCTTAAATATTCTCACCTATTAACCCTAGAGCTTCCACCAATATCTCATTTATAGACATACATGAAATTTTTAAAAGCTCATAAGTTTATATAATGTTAATTTTATACAAATTGAATTTCTAGTGGACTCTTAATTTTACCATAATCCAAATATATATAGACGAAATAAAATAATAAATGAAGACTATAGAATACAAGATACTTAGTCCAACACACTTATGTCACATTGTATTATTTATAGGCGCAGACCTTTAATATTTCATTGAATAAATTATATTTCATAATTTTGAATTTGAGGTCAACTAGTTAGTGCTTATCTTTAGGTGGATAGCGCTTGACCTGTAACGTCTACTAAATAGTACTAGTAGTTTACTAAACGGTGCTTGATATATGATATGTACTGCACGCAACTAATGATGTAAAGTACTAGACAAGGATGTAAAATTGGCTTAGTTTGCCACTCTCTTGACTGGGACCAAGCCCGTAGGGCTCTTGCAAAAATTCGGGCCAAGTCGAGCTGGGCTTTTTTGGGAAGAGGAGGCCCATGCCAACTCTAAAGGTTTATGAGATTAGGCTCAAGCTTAGGTTGCGGGCTGTGGGCCTTGGCTCAAACTTTTTCAAAAAATTAAATTTTAAATTATTTATTCGTAGTTTTTAAATTTCTTTTATATACTATGTCTATGTATTTTTTATATTTATTTTTGTTTATATTTATTTTAGTTTATAAACAAACTTATAATAATTTTTATTATTTTTAAGGGAGTTCTAGTCACAAATCCCATTTCACTGAGCTATTTAGGGATAAATCCCACCAAAAAACATATATTACTATAAGTCCGGTTTACTTGTCATTTTTTGAAAGTGCCCTTAATAAGAGAGAGAGAGAGAGAAAGAGAGAAAGAGAGAGAGGGAAATTTTCTTTATACAATTAGTTTATATTTTTAATTTTTAAAATTGTATAACTTTCAGTATATGTATTTATATTTAATAATATATTTATTTTTAAAAACTTCTCGTAGAGATCTATGAAATAGTATCTATGCTGAATATGAAAATTTTTTTAAAAATAAAATGAGAAATTTTTGATTTCACGATAAAAAGGTATTTTTTTTTTCATTTTAGTCTAATTATTACGTAATGAAATATTATGTCTTCATTATGTTTACATCGTTAGTGGTTCATGGAGTATATTTGTTCTTATTGATATGTATTGAAACATTATGCACAACTATTATTATATTTTTATTTAGATATCATGACACGCCATGTTTTTGTCGAAATTAAAAATATTCTCATCGTTATGTGTAGATACACTATATTCTCATAATATTCTCGTTATTATGTAATTAAATAGTCTCACAGTGTTTTTATTGTTATTTAATTAGATATTATGTTATTATTCTTATGTTCGCATTATGATATCATGTCACACTTTGTGTTTGTCATTACCATATAATTTATCATGCCGCATTACGATAGTCTCAAAGTATTCTTATTATTATTTTTCAAAATAAGAAACTAGTTAATTTCTTATTACCTTTGGGTTTCTAATACACAAAATATTGTACTATGATAAAAATAATAAGTGCATTACGTGAGATCTGAGAACTAAAATGCGAAATTTTATCGTTACTGTTTCTGTCGTTAAAATGTTCACATTAATTTAAATGAAATATCAACAAATATTCACAATGATAAAAATGAAAATAATAATGAGATATTATACAAAATAATAATATTATTTCTTATTTAACCAAGTGGCTTATGCTCATAATATTATAACATAGTTAAGACACCAAGTGCATTGCGTAATGAAACTGAAAACTAAAATTCGCGTTACTAATGTAAACTAAAATTTACGTTAACTGAGAATTAAAAATGTTTTCATCACTATGTGTGGGTACATTATGGTCTTATAATGTTATCATTATTTTTCATAATATTCTTATAGTAGCAGAGATCTATTGGTGTAAATAATGGCCATTTAAAATTCAAAATTACATAAGATAAGAAAATATATATATAACCTATATATACATAACCTGTTGCGTGTATAAAAAAGTCAAAATCATAATAAAATAGATAATAATGCAAATGGTGATATCCTCAAATATAACATAGTTATATTGTCATAAATAATGATCATTATAAAAAAAATCAAAATCTTAATGACGTAGGTAATAATATAAATGTTAACATCTTCTAATACAACAAGAATATATTGGCCAAAATTTAATTGACATTTAAAAAAATTAAATAGTATATGTAAAATTATTATTTTTTAAATGCAAACCTAGAAATTTAAACGCACGCCAATTGGCCATGGGAAAACAAAATCCTGAACTACTTATCTTAAAATAATTATTCGATAGTTCTGGAGTATTATATAATATATTTATTTAGTATTTTTATTTAATTATGTGGTAAAAATATTTTACATGAAACAATGCTGATTTACTTTTATTTGATTGATAAAAAATAAGAGTAGTTTACTTAATGTAAATTTTATAATTTTATTTATTAAAAATACCACATTAATAATGTCTTATGCTAATTCAAAAGTAGCTAATAATTTTTCCTAATTTTGTGATTTAGTGAGTACATGATAGTACCGTGATTATAATTTTATTATTGTGATCATGAGTCATTTATGAAGAGAGAGGCTTCTCTTTAATAGGGATATAAAATTGGCCTGACGCGGCCAGCCCGGCTCTAGGTGAGCCAAGCTTGGCGGGCAAATTCGAGTTAGGTAAGGTCGGGCTTTTTTGGATGGGATAGGCTCAAGTTTAGTCAAAGGGCATACAGGCTTGAGCCTCAAGTTTCGGGCCTCGGTCTAAGACTCGGGTCGTGGGTAGACTTTTCAATATTTTTATTTTTTATTATTTTTTAAATTATATTCTGTATATAAATTATTTATTAGTTCATTACTTTAGTTGTAAATTATATACTAATTTACAACTTTAGCTAAAAGTTATAAATTATTATTATAAGTTATAAACTATTTATAAGTTACTATTTAAAGTTTATTATAAGTTATAAACTTATAAATTATAAATTTATAGTTTATTATAAATTTATTTTAAATAATAAATTATAAGTTTATTTTTATTTAATTATGTAGTAAAAAACATTCCACACGAAACAATGTTGTTCTATTTTTATTTGATAGATAAGAAATAAAAATAATCAACTTAATATAAATTATATAATTTTATTTATTAAAAATACTACATTAATAATGTCACGTGCTAATTCAAAAAGTAATTAATAATTTTCCTTGATCTTGTGATTTAGGGAGTACATGACAGTGACATAATTAGAATTTTATTATTGTGGTCACCAATCATTTATAAAGAGAGAGGCTCCTCTTTATTATTTGTGTAAAAATGGCCTAGCCGGGTCTGGAGCGGCTCAAAAGATCAAATTTTGAGTCGGGTCGGGTTGTATTGAATTTTTTTTGGGAGGGATAGGTCCGCCCAGCCCTAGGGATAGGTCTGCCCAGCCCTAGGTCCGCCCAGCCCGGGTACTTGGGAGGGTTTTTCAATTTTTGTGTTTTTATTTTTTTATTATTTTTGAATTATATTTTGTATATAAATTATTTATTAGTTTATTACTTTAGCTAAATGTTATAAATTATTATAAGTCATGAATTATTTATAAGTTACTATTTAAAATTTATTATAAGTTATAGACTTATAAATTATAATATATAAGTTTATAGTTTATTATAAGTTACAAATTATAAGTGTATTTTTATTTAATTATGTGGTAAAAAATATTATATATGAAATAATGTTGGTCTACTTTTATTTGATTGGTAAAAAATAAGAATAATTTACCTAATGTAAATTGCATAATTTTATTTATCAAAATACCACATTAATAATGTCACATGCTAATTTAAAAAGTAGCTAATAATTTTTTATAATATTGCCATTTAGCGAATTTAGCAAGTACATGACAGTTACATGACAGTGACGTAATTAGAATTTTATTATTGTGGTTATGAATCATTTACAAAGAGATAAGCTTCTCTTAATAAGTGTAAAAATGACCTAGCCTGGTCCGATCGTGGTTTGCAAAAGTTAAATCAGGCTCAAATTTGGTGAGTTTTTGCCAAAATTCGATTCGGGTTAAACTGGGTTTTTTTAGGAGGGATAAGCCCAGGCCAAGTTCTAGAGTATACGGGCCAAGGCTTGGCCCTGGGAGGGCTTTTTAATTTTTTTTGTTTTTTTATTTATTTTTATTTTTTAAATTGTATTTCATATATAAATTATTTATTAGTTTATTACTTTAGTTATAAATTATTTATTAGTTTATTACTTTAGCTAAAAGTTATAAATTATTTACAAGTTACTATTTAAATATATAAATGATATTTTATAAATTATTCGGGCCTCGGCCTCGGGCCCGAGCTGACTCATGGGCTCCAAGGGGCGGCCCAGACCCAGTATTTGGGATTTGGGCTCAGGCTTTTCTCGAGCCAGACCCGGGCTACCCAAAGACCTTGAGTCATTTTTACACACTTACTCTTTATTAATAAATTGTGGGCCTATTTGACAAGTCTAGTTATTTTGTTTTTTACTTTTGATTAATAATGTAAAGTAGTTAATATGGTCCGTTTGACAAAAAAAATTTAAAAAAAATTTGAAAGCTAAAAGTCAAATTAAAATATTAACTTTTAGAATATTCAATTTAAATTCCAAACACTTTTAAAATATAATAATACCCTCATTTAGAACATATTTACTACTACTACTACTACTACTACTACTACTAACTAACTAACTAACTAACTAACACCATATAATTATTAATATTAAATATATATAGAAGAATAAAATTGTTAAATTTGAGCAACTACATATAATTATTAATATTAAATATATAAAAGAACAAAATTGTTCAATTTGAGCAAAAAAAATAAAAAAAATAATTTTTGAGAAGTGGTCAATGGTAATATTGACATAATTATTAATATTAAATATATAAAAGAACAAAATTGTTCAATTTGAGCAAAAAAATAAAAAAAATTAGTTTTTGAGAAGTGGTCAATGGTAATATTGACATTAGGGGACAGCAAGAAAACGCAGACCTGACCAAACAGCCCAAATCGAAACCATAAAAAGCTCATTTGGTCAGTTTTAAATTGCTACTGGGTCGAAATCGGATGGGCTTGAAACAAAAAGATCAAGTCTCAGTCGGATATCGGGTGGTGCTATGATAAACTCGACTAACCCTATCCGACCGAATATGCTATGAGATCTGGGCGTTTCAGTTCCAATTCCCAAACTGTAGAACCCTAAGCGCCGCTCGGTTGAACTTCCTCCTCTTCAATTTCCAATTTTCAATTTCCCTCCCAATTGTCGATGCACACCGCTCGGTTGATCTTCAGCTTCTAGAAAGAGACAAATCAATTTTGCCCTTCTTCTCTTTGGTATCTCAATTTCTCCTATCCCATTCTTCTCTCAAGTCTGTCACCATCTCTACGAAGTGCAGCAGGCATCCAAAAAAACTAAAAGCCAACTTGAGTTTTAGCTAAACCGATAACTTCAGTTTTACTTTTATTGTTTTTGTTGACAACTTGTAGGGGTGTAAAAACGGTTCGCGGCTCGCTCGGGACCTATTACTGTGCGGGTCAAACCCAACCCGATCAAGGCCCGAGTCCCCATCCTCGGGCATGGGCCTCCCCCCCAAAGCCTGTGGGCCAGGCCAACTCGACCTGAGGCTCACGACCCAAAAGCTCGAGCCCGCCCAGAAAATAGCTGTTAGGCCCGGTCCGAGACCCACCAAAGGTCAGAAAATTGGATGAATGGCCCGGATCGCTTTGTTTTGAAAATAAAGGGTCAAGATTAAGTGTTCGTTGGGCCTGGCTCGGGCCCAACGGTTAGGTTTTGATTTTTTTAAAATTATATATATATTTTTATAAATAGAGTCCCCATCCCTCTCCAATTTCGTTCAAACTTATACTATAAATTAGTTAATTTACTATAAATATAATAAATTTATTATAAACTAATGTATTATATTATAAATTATAAACTAATAAGTTTACTATAAACGAATAAGTTTATAATTTAT
>JAOTRH010195627.1:0-11454 GCA_034768845.1 Heliamphora exappendiculata
AAGTGGGAGAGAAAATTTATTCACAGATAAATCCCGCGGTCTCCATCACCAGTTTGTAGGCGATACAATTAAACCCTACGTGTCGGCAGTAAGGCCATCCTCCCCAACTGACAGATTAATTGCGGTATCGTTAGTACAAACCTCCTTTAGGGATAATTCTGGATAATTGTTAGTGTGGATCACTTCTCTAACTGAAGAGTTCATTGCGAATCGATTAATTTCAGATTAGGTGATGGTTAACACTTAACTGTATATCATAGCATCCTCTCTAACTGAGTCACTGCTATTATATATTTATTCGAAACTATATCAGCTATTTAATTTTACTTGGCATGGTCAATTGCCAAGATAGTAAAATTAAAAGAAATTATCCTGTCTGGTCTTACGAAGCATAGTAGACATCCTCCCAACGAGGCATGCTATTCTCAGGTTACCAGGCTGCTGGCGAATTAATTTTAAAATGGTAGAGAGAACTAAATTAAAATAATTTCAAAGTTTAGCTCATCATAATTAACAGTTTTTTTATTATGTGATTCACTGCTATTATATATTTATCCGAAACTATATCAGCTATTTAATTTTACTTGGCATGGTCAATTGCCAAGATAGTAAAATTAAAAGAAATTATCCTGTCTGGTCTTACGAAGCATAGTAGACATCCTCCCAACGAGGCATGCTATTCTCAGGTTACCAGGCTGCTGGCGAATTAATTTTAAAATGGTAGAGAGAACTAAATTAAAATAATTTCAAAGTTTAGCTCATCATAATTAACAGTTTTTTTATTATGTGATTCTCAGGATTAAAATGGTTTTCAACCCACTCGTTTCAATACTCAAAGAAAACAAACTTACATGACCAAATTTTGTTAACTAAAAATGCAAATTGGATATATCTTTAACTACCAATGGTATTCTTTCAATACCAGAAAATGTGTCTATTTCAGAAAAAAGTTCTTCCTTTGGGCCGAAAGGCACGAAGAAGAAAAAAATTCAGAAACAGGGAGACACGATTTCCAGGGTAATTAGTGGGCCACGAACTGGTGTGCAAAAGTCAAAAGACAGATGCTTTCACTACAACCAGATCCGACACTGAAAAAAGTTATGTCCAATATTTCTTAAAAGGTAGAACAAATAGGGTAATTTTTGTTCACTGGTTGTGAAAATATATTTAGCGGTGTTATCTACCAATACCTGGTGTGTAGATATAGAAGCTACTAATCATGTATGTAATTCGTTATAAGAGTTCCAGGAAACCCAACAGCTTAGTGATGGAGAGATTTACCTGCATATGGGTAATAATACAAATGTAACAGCAGTTGCAGTAGGAGATGTTACTCTCAATTTTGGTAAAGATCGAGTTTTAATTTGATATATTGTCTTTATGTACCTGCCATTAGAAGGAACTTAGTTTCCATTTCTGGATTGGCTAAAGACAGATATTTGATTTATTTTAATAACTCTATGGTTATTAAGAATAATAAACGGGTTATCTATTCTGGTACACTGGTAGATGATCTTTATATTATTACTCAAATATCTCCTACACTACAACTGACTGAAAGAAATAATACATCTATATTACTATATAAGAGAAAGTTTCCTTCTTTAATGAACCAAACGTTTCTTTGGCACTTACACTTAAGTCATATTAATCTAAAAAAGATAAACAGACTGGTAGCAGATGAACCTTTGAGTTTATTGAAAGTGGAGGAACTTTTAGTCTGTGAATCTTGCTTAGAGGGTAAGATGACCAAGAGACCCTTTTCGGCCAAAGGCTATAGAGATAAAGAACCGTTGGAGCTGGTTTATTCTGATATGTGTGGTCCTATAACAATCCGGGCTAGAGGTGGCTTTGAGTACTTCGTTAGTTTCATTGATGACTACTCAAGGTATGGATACATTTACCTGATGCACCGTAAGTCGGAATGCTTTGAAAAATTTAAAGAATTGAAGGCAGAGACAGAGAAGCATCTAGGTAAAAGTATCAAATCACTATGATCCGACCGTAGTGGGGAATAGCTCTTTGAAGAGTTTAAAAACTACTTGTAATCAGAAGGGATTACATTTCAGTTGACTGCACATGGCACTCCACAGCAGAATGGTGTAGCAGAAAGAAAGAGTAGGACTCTTATGGAGATGGTAAGGTCAATAATGAGTTATTTAGGTTTATCACATTCATTTTGGGAACTCTCTTTAGAGATAACAACTTAGATTATGAACATGGTACCTTCTAAGTTAGTACCTTCTACTCCCATGGAATTGTGGATTGGGCATAAGTCTAGTCTGAAACACATTCAAATTTTGGGGTGTCCAGCACAAGTGCGGAAAGGAAACGCGGGTAAATTGGAACCGAGGACAGAAGTCTGTTTCTTTGTGGGGTATCCCAAGGGAACGAATGGTGGTTTATTTTATAATCCTAAGGATAAGAAGGTCATTGTTAGCACCAATGCCTGATTCTTGAAAGAGGGTTATATTATGGACCATAAGCCCAATAACAAAATTATTCTGGAATAACTGAGAGAAAATATCAGTAGAATGGAAGAGGAACTATAAGTCACTAATATTCCATTACCTCATCGTAGCGGGAGGATTATTGAGACAGGTGATGATAGGGTGCTGATGCATAGGGTTCAGATTCTGCACAACCTGTTATTGCTAGTACACAGACAAAGGTAGTGTCACGTCGTAGTGGGAGGGTTGTTCATCAACCTAATCGGTATATATTCTTGGGAGAGTCGTTTGATAAGATCTCGGTAGAACTAGATATCGAGCCATGTAACTACAATGAAGCACTACAAGACAAAGATGCAAATCTTTGGCAAATGGCTATGAATTCAGAGATAAAATTTATGTATTTCAATTAGGTCTGAGAACTTGTAGAATCACCCGAAGAGATAAAAATCCATTGGATACAAGTGAATCTACAAGAGAAAGAGAGGAGTAGACGGAAAGGTTGAAACCTTCAAACAAGGCTTGTTGCTAAATGGTTTACTCGGAAAGAATGGATCGACTATGAGGAGACTTTTTTGCCGCTAGCCATGCTTAAGTTTATTCAGATTCTCTTATTCATTGTCGTACATTTCGATTACAAAATCTGGCAAATGAACGTCAAGACAGTTTTTTCTAACGAAAGTCTTGACGAGTGTATCTATATGACACAACTAGACAAATTCATTGCAAAAAACCAGGAGCAAATCTAGCGCAAGCTTAAGAGATCCATTTATGGATTTAAGCAGGCATCAAGGTCTTGGAACACTCGATTTGATCAAGCTATTAAGTCTTATGATTTTGATCAAAGTCCGGATGAGTCCTGTGTGCACAAGAAGCGTGAAAGAAGCGTGGTAATCTTCCTAGTACTTTAAGTAGATGATATCTTGCTCATCAAAAACGATGTAGGGGCATTATCTACGGTTAAAGTATGGTTATCTGTGCAGTTCGATATGAAATACTTGGGAGAAGCCAGTCACATCATTGGGATCAACCTTATGCGAGATCAAAAATAAAAGATGTTGGGCTTATCACAAGCAAAGTATATCGATGATATTCTTGCTCGTTTTAGTATGCAGGATTTCAAAAAAAAAATTCCTTTTAGGCATGAAATCACTCTATTCAAGGATCAGTGTCCTAAGACACCTGATGAGATAGAGAGGATAAAGGCGATTCCTTATGCTTCTACAGTAGGAAGCCTCATGTATGCTATGCTTTGCACTAGATTCGACATCTGCTTTGCCGTTGAAATGGTTAGCAGATATCAATTTTACCCAAGGCAGCAGCATTGGACTGCGATAAAGAATATAATCAAATACATAAAAAGGACTAAGGATTATACGTTGGTTTACTAGGCAGACAGTCTAGTACTTTTGGGGTACACAGACTCATATTTTTAATCTGACATAGATTTTCGTAAGTCTACCTCAGGATATGTGTTTACCTTAGGAGGTGGAGCTATAAGTTAGAGGAGTATTAAGCAGTCCTGCATTGCTAATTCTACCATGGAGACCGAGTATGTGGCAACTTCTGAAGTAGCTAAGGAGACCGTTTGACTCAGGAACTTTCTGTTGGATCTAGAGGCGGTGCCTTCAGTTCAGTCGGCTATTACATTTTACTGTGATAATAGCGGAGCGGTTGCAAACTTGAAGAAGCCAAGAGTCCATAAAAAAGGCAAACATAATGAGCGTAAGTATCACCTTATACGAGAAATTGTATAGAGAGGTGATGTTGCTGTGATTAAGATTGTATCAGGAGACAACCTTGCATATCCTTTTACAAAGAGATTACTGGTAAGACTTTTGATAATCATGTAGAGGGCATGGGAGTCAGATGTATGGCAGTGTAATTTTGAGTAGAAGTGGGAGATTGTTAGGATTGATATACTGAAAATTATATTTTTAATATTTAATTTTATTTTAATAAAATTAATTTTTTATTTTATGTGAATTTTTGTGAGCAATGTATGCATATCATTTCTTTGTTATGTATGGATGTCCAATATTCTGTTTAGTATTAAATCTGGTGTGTAGAGTACGGCTTACACACAGAAGATCAGATTTTAGGTTTTTACAGAATATAAGTTTTATGTTAACAATTTAGATGAAAATGGACATACCATCAGTACGACTATGGCACGAAATTTTAGTAGGCCTGTCTTGGTTACGGGGAACAGATAATAGCGTCATCTATTATTCTGACTCTCTGTGTCTGTACACTTTGTGTGCACTGAACGGGATATTTGGGGTAATTAATTTTATACTGACTATATAAATTAATTCACACCCCAAGGTTACTATGAATAGTGTTTATCCTCTTAATCCTGAAATAATTATTGATTTGCATATATTTAATATTCGTTATTTTGATTTATTAGAGGGTGCGATCTTATATTGGTCTATATTCCAGCTGAGTTAGATAGCGGTATTATTTATATAGCAAATATTAATTATTAACGGAATCCACGCCCCAAAAAATCAGGATTGACGATACCCCCTTAAGGATGCTTATAAGTTTTGACCGGGCCAAACCGTACAGGTTGATTTAATTATACGATGGTCAAATAAGTTAAGCAAAATGGCTTAAAGAATTTCAAGATGCCAATTAAATTAAATTGTCTGTAATTAAATTTAATTGGCGGGTATCGAAAATCTTAACGTTGGGAGAAATGGTAAGCGCTTAATAATAGGAGCTCAATGCAAGAAGGTCTTGAGATTATGAGTCAGAGTGCAATTATAGTTCTTTAGCGGTGTGAACTGTAATTCAGTCTTTTCATAATTGTAGAAACCTCTAGTAGGTGTCTGTGTTCTACTGAAAATCTGACTCATAATTACTCCCTAGATTTCTGCTGTAGCCCTATATATTTGCGGGTAGGCTGAACTAGTTTGAGATTGATAGTTCATATATTATATATCATTATTACTATGATATTATTTTTGTCTTTCAAATATTTAAATATATCAGAATTCTGCCAGTACAAGTTCTTAGAGGTTCGTAGGCCACACTGCGTTCGAGGATCGCGTAAGGGAATACAATAGAAGACCTGATAAGCGTTTCAACTTGGAATCAAATCGTAGTTGAAGAATCGATCGACAAAAAGTATTCTTCTAAATTAACTTTAGTTGCACGGGTTTATTTTTGATCGTTCGACGTCAAAATTTTTATCTGGAGCCCGTTTCGGGATTTGCCCGTCCAATTAATTTTTTACCAAAAATCGTTTTATAAAAACAATGATCTTGACAGTTTTACCTCGAACAATCTGTTCCTTTCATTATGCACAAATAATGAACAGATAAATTTCTCTGTTTCTTTAAGTAGGCAAAATTACCAACAAATAGATTTATCTGTTCCTTTAAATAGACAACAATAATTAACATAAAAATTATCTGTCTTTTATAGATGTACATCTACAACATTCTCATTGAACAGATAAATGTATATGTAACTTTTACATCACGTATAAATAAGACAGATAAATTTATCTATTTCTTTCAATAAATACAAATAATATAAAGATAAATTTATATGTTTATTTAAGTAGAAAAAATTACTAACAGATAAATTTAGCTGTTCTATTAAATAGGCAAAAGTGTTTAACAGATAAATTATCTATCTTTTATAAAAACACATCTAAAGTATCTTCATTGAACAGATAAATGTACCTGTAGTTTTTATATGACGTATAAACAACACGAAAAAATTTATCTTTTCTTTCATTGTGCACAAATAATGAACAGATAAATTTTTCTGTTCCTTTAAGTAGTTCATAAATAGCTACTAACATATTGATTTAGCTGTGATATAATTGATTTTACATATAAATTTATCTGTATCTTTTTATTATTAACAAGTACTGATACAAATAAATGTATCTGTATCAGTCTATTATTAACAGATAATTTACCTGCTTGTTTTCACAGCTAACTTTGCATTCATAATCTAGGTGCTTGCTTCAATTATCCAACCAAAGACGGAAGAAAATGATTACTTTGAGTTCATTATAACTGAGGAGGAAAAATAATCTGACGGTGAGGTTGAAGGGCTTGGTAACTTTATAGCTAAGGAAGGAGCGATTGAAGGACATAAAACATGAGAGGTTGAAGAAAAAACATTTGACTCTTTAAGATTAGAAAATGTAATGCTCACAATGGAAAATAAGAAATTAAAAGAACAATTACATGACAATGCAGCCCCAATCACCATATCAGAAAGCACATGCACAATTGAGATGTTAAAGAACATTCTGGAAACAAATGAAGCTTCAATTCAAAATATGAAGAAGATCGAAGAAGATTTGAAGGAAAAGACATCTGAGAATGAAAAGATGAAAGAAATAATCGAATGGTTCAGTGAAGAAAACAAGAAATTGTTTGAACAAATTGAGGAACTATCTGCCCATCAAGTAACACAAAAATTTGTTGATGAAAAGGAGTTTGGTGAAGCAAAAACGAAAATAGAAGAGCTCTAAACAGAAAATCAAAAAATTGCTTGATCAAATTGTTGAACTTTCTGTTCGTCGAACCACACAAAAATTTACACAGCAAGAAACTATTATGGCGATTGAAAAAAAAAAACAAGAAAAGATAGCAGAGGTGGAACAAGAAAATAGTAGAGGTGGAACAAGAGAAAGAAAGGTTGGTTGAACAAATAGTAGAGATTTCAATGCATGAAATTACACAATGTTTCAGAGCAATTGAAAATTGAGAAGTTGAAAAAAAACAGTGAAAGCTCTTGAGCAAGAAAAACAACAACTGATTGAGACAACAAGGCGAGCAAAAAAAGCTCTTGAACAAGAGAAGGAACAACCAAAAGAAAAGGCACAAGCAACTCTATCTTCTATGGTTGCAAGAATCAAGATAAAGGAAAAGACAGCCCAAAAGCTTCCCGAATTTCAATATCAATCGAGAAAGGGAAAGAAAAGAAATACAAAGAAAAATAGATATCAACAACAAGTACAAGCCCAACAGCCAGTCTAAGAAACCAATCCGGTCGAAACCAAACAACCCAATCTAGAACAAGTCCAATCCTAAGAGCCCAATCCAGTCCCAGTCCAAGCAATCCAGGTGGAAGAACATGTTCCTACAACCAAGATTGTTAAAGCAGCGAGAAAACCAAAAAAGCTTAACTTTTCAAAGAGTTTTCCTATCACGTTGCTAATAACTGAAGAAGATAAACAAAAGATGAGCCTTATTTTTACAAAGGAATGAGAATTAGAGTATATAAAAAGTAATTATACTAAGCTATATGTAAAACATAAATTTGATACTAAATTATACTATTATGTGAAATTGCATGGCCCAAGTGTGGGATTCTAAAAAATATTATGGAGGAATAACATTTGATGAATGTGTGAAAGTGATGAAAGAAGAAGATTGCTCAAACAATGTCAGTTTCTAGACCTTCTAACAAATAAATTTATCTGTTAATCGTTGGTTTATCCATTGTGCTTATATGTTAAGACAGATAAATTTGTTTGTTAAAGTAAGTACAAGTTATGAAGACAAAGGAACTCGCAAACAGATAAATATATCTATTAAGTTGTACAAAACCACATATAATTAACAGATATAGTTATCTATTAGACTATACAAGAGTATAAGGTGGTAACATATATATTTATCTGTATGGTTCCAACATGTAAAAAGTTCACAAATAAAGTTATTCGTAAGGTTGAAAGCAAATTAAAAGTACGAAAATAAATTTATCTGTTAAGGTATACAAAGGCACAAACCACTGACAGATAAATTTATCTGTTATATACATATAAATTTACACTGCTTAAACAACAAAGAATCTATATACAGGTTTTTTATGGATACTCCTCTCTTCTAGCCAAGGAGCAAGAAACAAGTGGAAAGTGAAAAAAAATGCATATTCTTCACATTTTTAGTTTGGGTAAATAAAATATTTACATAATTATCATGACATAGCAGATAATTGCTTACATTAATACAAATTTTATCATTTCTATTCAATAGTCATTGATCAAGTAGCAAGAAAACACAATAAGAGTCTATAAGATTGACAAGTACCTCTCAACAATTGATGATCAATACAGGCATCTTGTTATCTTCTCTTATATTCTTATATCCTCATGTCATTAATAGATTAATGTATCTTTCAAATGGTAATAAAGATACGGTTTTAACAGATAAATTTATATATTCCAATAATCAAACCATAAAAGTATAAAATCAAATAAATTTATCTGTCCCATTGAAATAGATACATTTATCTATTTAGTTTATAAAGGGCGTAGGTAGTGAACAGATAAATTTATCTGTTCTTTCAAATAAACATATAAACAGATATATTTATCTGTTATATTAGTGTTATTACTTCATTAATTTTACTGATAAATTTATCTTTTACATTCAACGATGCAGCTTTCTTATATTTTCAATGAACTCTAACGAGAACCATCCAAAAAGCAAGCCATATCATTGTACTCTCGTTGTTTTTTATATTGAAAAAGGATGCTAGTTCCACTATAACTCCATAAAGACAAGAAAAGGCATTGAAGACCAATTCTTACAAGTTGCTTTCCTTGTGGTAAGCAATTAATTTACATTAAAATTACAACTGAAAATAAATTACTATAAACAAAAATATGACTAATATATGAATTTTTATGTCATTGAAGAAAATATATGTTGAAGCCTTCATGAAAAAACAACACAAAGAGCAAAAGGAAATGCCAAATTTCAAATTATCTCATGTCCAAAGTGTTTTCAAACAACAAAAGTTTAATGCATCAATTATATCAAGTGAAGATGCTCCACAACAGAGATCTGGATTGTAAGTTTACCTATTTTATTTGTTTAGTTATAATATTATCTATTCTATCTCTTAAATTTATCAATTTTTTAATTTTGTAGAGTTGATTGTGGTATAATTGTCTGCTTTCTAATGAAGAAATATTACGAAAAAAGACAAATATCTCTTTCAGCTGACAAATATCTTCCTGTGAAAATAACAAGAGGTTTTAGAGCTGAACTACTACATAAATTCCTTAACGATCCAGGAAGATCATAGACCTTAGAAGCATACAATCAGATAGGCTTATTGAAGCCATTCATTAAAGAACAAGAAAAATAAAACACTTCATTCATGTAAAAACTCTTGTTTGTAATATTTTTTCATGTAAATATATTGTTCTTTACTGTGAATACGTAATACAATTTTGTCTCTGTTACTTTATAAACAACTGAATAAGTAAAAAATGAAGACAAAAATAACTCTCTGACAGATAACTTTATCTGTTACTTTATAAATAAGGAAAAGTAAAATATAGATAAATTTATCTATACTATTGTCAAAATGATAGGTAAGGCACAAATCATTAAAAGATAAATTTATCTGTACTATTAAGATAAATCATAAACAAGGCCCAATTCCTTAACAGATTAATTTATCTATACATTTACGATAAATCATAAACAAGTCCCAATTCCTTAACAGATAAATGTATCTGTTAAGTTAAAACACACATGATAAAGATAAAAGAACTCTCTAACAAATAAATTTATCTATTAGTTTATAATAAAAACACAAGTACATGATAGATAAATTTGTCTATACTATTGTGAAAAGAAAAAAGCAAAGCAAAAGTATATAACAGAAAAATTTATCTGTACTATTATGGTAAAGCATAAACAAAGCCCAATCCTAAACAAATAAGTTTATCTGTTAAGTTAAACACAATTGATGAAGACAAAAGAACTCTCTAATAGGTAAACTTGTCTGTTAGCTCATAAAAAAGGACGAGTACATAACAGATAAATTTATCTGTACTATTATGATAAAGTATAAGAAAGGCTTAAATTCTGAACTCATAAATAAAGGACAAGTAGATACTAGATAAATTTATCTGTACTATTATGATAAAGCATAAACAATGCCCAAATCTTTAACAGATAAATTTATCAGTTAAGTTAAACACAATTGATGAAGACAAAAGAACTCTCTAATAGATAAACTTATCTATTAGCTCATAAAAAAGGAGTGAAAAGAAATAAGTAAGGCACAAATTATTAACAGATAAATTTATCTGTACTATTATGATAAAGTATAAATAGGGCCCAAATCATTAACAAATTAATTTATCTGTACTATTATGATAAAGTATAAACAAGACTCAAATCCTCAACAGATAAATTTATCTGTTAAGTTAAATACACTTGATGAACACAAAAGAACAATCTAACAGATAACTATATCTGTTAACTTAAAAAAAGCATAAACCAATAATAGATAAATTTATTTGTATTATTTCAAAATTTTGATGAACACAAAATTTAATTATTATTATAATCCATTACAGGATCAAGTGTGTGTCTTATTTCAAACGTCCCGTTCACCAGAAAAGACACCATGAGCCTCAGTATGCCCCTTTGCTTCTTCCCTTGATCTCCTCCATTGGTTAGGTGATAGCTAGACGCACCTGGGCCGTCCATAGCTTAAAAGCCCTTAACTTCTTTTAAACGGAGTAGGAGACAGTTTACTTCTTTTAATCATCTTCTTCGATGAGACAAAGCGACTCCAATCGCTTGGACTGCATTTAGGCATGGGAGTTCTTCTACGGAGATAGAGGAAGAGTAAGCTGGGGCAAGTCCCTCTCGTCACCAAGAAGCCTTCCCTTTAGAACCATTGAGCAGGGATGAGTTAGATCTCCTTGAGGCCATAGCCACTGACCTAAACCAGCCTAAGACCCCTACCAATCGCTCACAGATTGTGGTTGAAAGTATTCACATTCCCTTCACTGTCGACTTTGTGCCTTCAACTATCGAGGCCCAAGATCTAAAAGGTTAAACGTCATATGCGTCCCCGTTTTCCCCCTTTTGTACGGTTATTTTACTCATTTTGAGATCATCTGTTCGCTTTGCAGGAAAGATAGGCCGAGTTGATAAGAAAATTCAGAAGCATTTAAAAGAATTGAGAAAAAAGCGATGGTTCCGGGCCTATCCCT